>BSSO01001463.1:0-23407 GCA_030267885.1 Mesembryanthemum crystallinum
GCAAGAGAGGGACAAGCATAAGTTCTCGAGTGACTAACAACATCCAAAATGTGACAAATTGCTCTTTTTTTCCCCTTCAACAATAAGCTCCTTTATAGATGATTCTCCCAACTCGTGCGAATCGATGAGCTTTAGCTTCTCTTCTCCTATTACCACATGTTTATTGTCACAACACACATTTGTTGTCCAACCCTCATCGTACCGCGGAAAATCTTTTCCTCCCTTACAGAGCATTGGTCCAATCTATACACCAAAATTCAGTATAGCGATTTCACCATCATATAGAAGTACATTTCAAAATGTTTAAGATTTTTTTTTTTAAATATATATTTTGATTACTTTTCAAATTGTTTTGAGGTGACCTTTCATCTAAATCAAATATTATTATCTGTTTATTAAAAATCTAACATTTGCTTATATCAAATGTAAAAGGGAAAAAAAACTGTCTTTTTTTTTTTCCTCACTTTTTAAAAGCCACGTCAGAGATGAGAACATCTTTTTCCACAATCTGATTGGCTAACGGCACCTTTATGCTGACTCAATATATCAGTCAGCCAACAGGAATTTCTCCTCCTCTCCCTCCAAATGTGAGCGGATCAAACCAACCTCCACCATCCCTCTCTCTCCCGCTCTCCCTCTGCACACCTGATCTCATCTAGGGTTTTACCGTCGGAAATGCCAAATTCACGCTCCGAGCTTTCTCTCTCATCGATCATGGCGAAGATACAGGTATTCTCGCCGTACTTCTCTCTCTCATCGCTTTCCGCTTCGATTACTGTTCTTCATTTTCCCACATTCAGGGTTTTTTCTTGAAATACTCGGCAATTTGATTCTAGCGAAAATCTTACAAGCGATTTTGTAGGATCATGTCGTTTCGAGAAATCGGTAGGAAGAAATTCGAACCAGTTCACTGATGGATGAATTGCAGGTGATTTATCTCGTTTTTTTCAAATTTTTTGGCATTTTTAAAGTTGCTGGTAGAAGTAAAACCCTGATTATTGGAGTATGATTGACGGAGATCGATGGTAATTAACGAAATGTTCTTGCTGCCTCGTTGAATAGAATATGGAATTAGTTGTTTTAGGCAAATATCTCGTTGATTAGGTTCCAATTCCATGATAGTATCATAACTAATGAAGTGTCTAAACTATGGTGATGTTTCAGCTTGAAACTTGGAGAGAGAAAGAAGAGATCAATTCACTTTCTATAACTATGCATTGTTATGAGTTTTAAGCTAATCTTATCATATCATGAGTTGTTGGTGCAACCTTGATCTTGCATTGTAATATGCTAATCGTTTTATCCCCGGAAAGTAAAACATGTCCAGTTTTATTCATTGGGATGACGATAAGGAAATATGTCTTAGTGGATATATTAGAGATTGTTACTTCTTATCATGTGCCACAACCAGGGGTGTTACTGTGTTAGTGAGACAAGAAGGCTCATGAGCTACTCGGGGTTGAATTGGTCTAAGCTTGACTCTGATGATTTTTCTTTGTTTTGTTCCACATACGCATAATACCTTGTTTGGTCCTTCTATACAGATATATTGTTTTTTTAGCATCTGTATTGGGCTAAGCATGAAGATGGGAATCTGGCCTTCTAGGAATATTGCTTTGACTAAAATTGCGGTATCATATTAACTATGGCTTCAGTCTAGGGGTAAAAGTGTACATAACACAAGGCAGTGATAATCATGAGGACATACAACTGTGTGAATATGTAGATTTGATTCCATGTTGGCCTTTTATGATTAAGAGGCTGAATCTGGGTATGAATAGTAGGCCATCCGTCCAACTTGCAGAAATAGCCTCTTCATGGAAGGACTTAAGGCAATGTTCATTTGATGCTTGTCTCTAGATCCCACTTCGGTGAGGTGAGAGCTTTTAGATGTTTATGTGCTATTTCTTGTTAGTTGATGGAGATTTGTGAGAAATGGTGCATCATGCTTACTTGCTACAAATGAAATATATAACACAAGTTGCTGTCTCAAACTAAATGGTACATGTGTACTTTTGAAGTCATCAGCTATTTCAGTAGTCCTTGGTTTTGCAGCACTATAGTGTCACACATTTAGTAAAGATAATGGAGGTGATTGAATCTTTTTTCTAACAGAGTAAGGATGATGCTAACTACAACCTAATGCATTAAGGGAAGTGGATATGTCATGTCATGTATTGAATTCTGCTACTATCATGTATTTTTCTGTGAGCTTGATCACAGTAAAGGTAGTTTGATATCTGCAGTACTCTTTCATGGCATTTCCATGCAATTGATATTTCTTTCTGCTTAACCTGAATAGTAAGCGAAAAAGATGTTTCTGCTAATAAAATTTTGTTTCTTTGTTATACAAAATAAATCTGAGATATTCAATATAATTTTTGGCAGGTCTTGAAACCCAAATTGCTGTTAGTAGGATATTTCTCTCATTCATTTGTCTAACAGGCAAGATTATTATCAGGGAATGCACAAGCAGTGCATGCCGCTAAAAATTATCATCATGCTGTTTGTTCAAGAATCAGTAGACAACTGAGAGTAAATGGTAGGAAACTCTAATCCACAGAATTAAGGATTTCTTACTTGACTTTACCATCTTTAGCATTGAAAAAGATTGGAGATCTTGAAAGAATGACTTCGAATAATATTATTTCTTCTTCACTTTTTAACAGTACTTCTGATGCGTTTTTCCTACTTCAGGCCCCATATGTTGAGGTAGCATCTACTCGTTGTATGTCGTCTCTGTTGATTGGATGAGCACTTCAGGAGTTCAAAGCTCCACCTTCCATACAGTCTCAGATACTTGGAAATTATCGTGGTCTGTGCTAGTTTTAACTGTTGCAGCTGCTATGAAATGCCATCTGTTATTTTTGATCCTTGGTGAAGGGAGAATAGGACATTGACAGTGGTTTTTTTCCAATCCATGGCTACTGAACATGCAGTATTTGGCAAACAATAAGACACCATTCTCAATGCGATGGTAAGCTGAGCCTGTTGAGTATTAAAACATTGTCACTGGTATATCTAACATCAAAATTGTTATATCTCAAGTTAATTCTGTTGTTTTCACAATATATGAACCTATAATGACCATGTCTCTTCCTCCTCCAGGCACTTGCTCTGCTCTTCGTTGTGTCTGTGATCCTGCCTAGGTGCGTTTTGACTGACTTTTTCTGGGTTATTTGATACTTCTCACATTGTAAAGAATATATGCCATGCTCTTGTATTCTAGGTCCTTGTGTTCAAAATCTTCCTTGTATAATGGATAAATGAGATTAGCTGGATTTGTTGGAGGTTACGGTTGTCTAGACTATGTAATACATGTATTACATATCGTACTTGGAATTCTTATTCTTTTAAGCAGATAGGCTGTTTTATTTGGACCCTAGGAAAAGTAGCAAGAGGCCTGCTACTTCACACCAAATGAGAATGAGAGAAGGCTTAAGTGAGGCATTTCATCGTCAATTACCACTCGTAGAAAATAGGCTCTTTCAGCTTTGTTGAAATTGGACATAAGTAACTGGATTAGGTTGATCTCTCCAAATTCATTATGATAACATAAGGGAGAGATGGATAACTAGAGGAATGCTTTTCTCATTCCAAATTGAAGAATGACGAGCCTGGAGTGAGAGGCTTTTCTATAGATTGAAGTGAATAAAATGGGCATTATTTCTTTTGGATGCTTCCCTGATTGTCCATTCTGTCAATACATACATTTGTGTTCTGTTGTACATTGTACCCTGTTTATTGCCTCTGTAGATGGTTTTTTCTTTATATTTGTCTATTTGATCAATCGCAAAACTTCCTTGTCCCTTGTCTTCTGTTTGCTGCCTTTTCCTAAACAAGTAGTCAGTAGTCAGTGTTCTGGGCTCTTTTCTTCCACGATACTGAATTAGTCGATATATCATTAGTAAATAATCAGAAAATCTGGGGTTACCTTAAGATAAAATATCATAGATATTCTTTGATGGATTATATGCAACTTTTAAAAAACTCTTCCATTAACAACAGTATTGAGCAATGGATTTTATATTCTACAGGAGCAAGAATTATAAAGCATTTTTGGCTAGATCTTTCCGACAATAGTCAGGAGATTTTACTCTGCAAAGTTTACCTAGGATAGAACAAATGTCGGATTTGGAAAGTTTTCAAATATTTTACAACATATCTATCAGTAGTCTATTATGCTGCTTGCTAAATCGTTGATTATTTTATATTTGTTCACTTTCTAGAGTAATTGGATTGCTCAACATTAGTTGGGCAATTATATTGCCACAGCACAAAATAATCTTCCATGGGCATTTGTCTCAGGCATGAGCACACGTGCCTGAGGTTAATGTCCACGGAAGTGGGGTCTATATGTTGAACTATGGATGTCCTTTTAGTTTTTGTTCAAATTTCTGCAGAGCAAATTAACAGTTTTCTGCTTGATAACTAATTGCCCATGTCTCCCTAATTCAGACCGGCTGCTGAAGCAGTATATAAACTAGGTTTCAAGAGTGCTGTCATGTAGCATCACCATTTCCATTCGCACCTATATGTATTGTTTAGGGGGTGAGGTTGAGGAAAGGGGGTGGGGGGCGGGTTTTCTCACTCAAGATTTGACATAGCTTGTTTAGATGCAAACTCTATTGTGTTCCTCGTGGAAGATAACCACTTCCATTGGAGCTGATTATTAGAAATTTAATTCAGATTGAGTTGATGGGTTACGATATTTTTTAGATGAAGTTAAAACCTTGATGATTAATACACTTTGGCAGCCTAATGACTAGGTTTTGGTATCACCTTGTTTTTTTAAATTTTTGTTGGATTTCTATGATAGCATTTTCTGTTTTGTTAGTAGGTAAGTTAGTTGCCTTGATGTTAGTAGAATATTTAATAGCCTGGGCTTATATAAGCAACACTTGGATGTCTATGGTAGCATCTCACTTGTTTTATTAAGCGAACCTTCACAAGTTATATGCATAACTTGTTTAATCCATCTCTACTTTATACTTGGTGCTTACTGAACTGAAAATGAGTAATATTGGTTCTGTTACTTTCTTGCTCGTCAATGATGTTCAAAGACTCACATTTTATTCCAAAAAATAATTTGCACTTTATGATGTATGGAATTCTGAAAATATGTCTTCGACAAGTGAAATTGGGAAGTGAGGTTGCTTCCAACAGTTTCTTTGGCCCGATCTACTCTCTTTTCTTGTATTTTCTGTTTTGTGTTGAGAATTAGGCTATGGAGTTTGTTTACTATAGACTAAGACACCTGGAATGGTTATCGTGATTTTTGATTACTAATTATTTCGTTTTCCCCCTCAGGATACTTGGACGTTTGGCTTCATTACAAGTTTGAGCTTTCCAACAATGGAATGTAATAGCTCGGTACTCAAGGTAAGCTTGAGACCTAACAGCTCGGTACTCAGGTAAGAGAAAATTAAGTTGTCTTCTGTTGTATTGCAAGTCATGGTTTTAAAGGAGAAACATTTTGGTAGAGGGGGTATCGTATAAGAATATTGGCTCAAAGATTATAAATTTTGAAAAATATGACACCAACAATCTCAAGTGGTGATCTTAAAAAATTACGTAATCCCTAATTGGAATTTGCACACCATACGAAGTTAATGAGGATCCTCTATCTTGCTATATGTCTTATCTCATGTCCCACTCCTCTCTATATTTGACACGTAAGCTTTACAAATTTTTTATTTATTGATAAATTGGGATATATGACAAATGCATGAATGGTCTGGATATAATGGGACTTGAATGTGGTACATAGAAATGAGACAGAGGATCTCTATTGATATGAAGTCGTCAAACCAGTGCACATAAATGGTCCCATGCTTCTAAATGGCAAAATCTCCTGTAGATCCCTTCTATTATGACACAATTTACTTAAACTTTCTCTTGGAATATCTTTGTTGGAATCAATGGTCAATAACCCTATATCTCTTTATCCCAATTGAACCTTTGTGGGTATGTGGCTCTCTTCGTTTGTATGATTCATGGCTCAAATAGGGTCAAGAGAGAAATGGAGCGTGTGCATTTATTAACTAACTCATAGATCTTAAGAGAAAAAATATGTAAAGATGTCGGGGTGAGGGGATCCATAGGAGGATCTGGTGGCGATGAATATGAAACCACTCATGCACACACATTGATAACTTAAGGCCCTGTTTGGAGTAGTTGTCAGTTTTCAATTTTTTTGGAAACTCAAAACCAGTTTTTTTGGTTTTCAGTTTTCTGTTGTCAGTTTTGAAAATGAAGCAGGGAACTGTAAGCACAAAAAAATTCAGATTTAAATTAAATTTCTACAAAGAGTTGAAAATTTTTCAAAACAAAAAACTGGCAACTACCCCGAACAGGATTCTTAGTATGCAAACTAAGATTTTGAATAATTTTCGCAACGTCATTAAAACTTTGGATTACATCACACTTTAGCCTGGTATTTTTAATTAAAAATTTCAATTATCGGAAAAAAAAAATGGATTATTGGTGTTAACTTTTCTTTAGTTCTCCGCTTCCTTTGCGCTTGCCTCATGTTTAATCAAAATGGTGAAAATAGAAACATACATGGAGGGTAAGGGGAAAAAACCAAACAATAATACGGACTCCATTGTAAAAACAGGTTTTTGGCCGTAGAGAAGAGGTGGCACGACACAAAGTCCACTGACTAAGCCATGCCTTCCAAAATAATCAAGGCACGTGGGCTGGTTGGGCCAGGATCATGGCCAGCCATAGGTCCACTAGTAAACAAGATTTAACTTATACATAGGCCAGAGACTTAAACCTCCTGAGGCACCTGAAAGAATACTGAAAGACATGTGTTGGGGGTGCCCCTTAGCCACACCCAAAGAGTAAAGAAATTATTGTTTCTAAAAAAAAAAATTAATAATCAAAATTAGAGGTAGTAATTTGCTTAGCTGCTAGAGATTTTCCATTCATAATGAAGCCAAATGAGTGAAATGACATTATTGGGATATTGAACTATTGAAGTAGAAAGGAACACGTAAAGCTAGTTTTGTTCATTAGTCTAATTCCTACATTTATAGTACAAAACTTTTGTCCACTATCATAGTAATTTTTCTGTTTATTTGTTTCAAATTTTCTATGAAATAGTAGAACACTATTTTACACGCTACTATTATATTACGTCGGAAACTTTAAGCAATTCCGTGTTACTTCACAATTAAAAGGATTTGAATTCAAGTGAGATTTTTGTTATCGTGAACAGTCAAATATAAGATATGGTTAATATCTTAGATAATGTTACAAGGGTGGGGTTAGAATGATCTCAGGTCACCATCAAGGAGATGGATCCTGTTGTAATAGGGTGGTGGAATTTTGTACTAGCTTGCTAATGGTAATGGCATTAAACAGCACAAAATGTGACTCTTGGCTTGGGTGTAAGCCTAAGAGGATAACGATTGCAAGTAGTATAGCAGACTAACTTGGCCTTTTGTCTAAATTCTAATCCGAAAATCTGAAGTTGCGATTTAGCGCAACGTTACAGGGTCGTCTGCCACACATATTACAATCCCAGCAAAAGACACCAAAAAGTTGCATATCATTGCGCTGCTGCCCTTGAGGGAGATTGATTTTAGATCCCAAAAACTCCCCTTTTAATTTAAATTTAATTTGATTTAATTTTTTTTTTCTATTTTCTCTCTCTCCTCTTCTTTCTAGATACACGTGAAAGTACCACCAACCTATAAAGTACGCCTCCAGGTCAGCACCACAAAATCTAGGGGAACCAATAGAGTCTTGCCATGTCATCGGATAAGAGAGCTTACCTTAAAAATATAAAGAGTAATAAATTAGGATTACTCTGCAACAGCCAACAGGTAGTATGGGTAGCAAACTCAGAATAAATCCCATCAAAGCCCCCCAATATAACTTGCCCATGATTAGGATTTGATCCATCTTTGAACATAATAACGAAACTGCCACTCAGTGAGTGAGTGTTTGATTACTAATTGACCATTGCCTTTTCTGAATTGTACTGTACCAAATAAGGAAGGGGTTGCATTGAATGATGGTCCTTGGGGTCAGCTTAAAAGTGAGTAGACAATAATATTGTAGGGAAGAATTCTGTGTAATCTGTTTCAACCAATGGGTTTTAGTTTGGTTGGATTGTTTTCGTTTCCATGTCTGTATCATTATCTTTATTTCTTGAGCTTACTGAGGAAAGGGAGGAATTTTAAGACGTTAAGTTCCTTCGGGACACCAGAGAAAATTGGAATGATATAGAGGATTCCAAGACACAAAATTATCTACTTGTAATATGTACTCCCTCCATTCTTTAAAAAATCTTGAAGGGTTGACTGTGCACGTGGATTAACAAAAATTGGGGTGTGCTTTGACTTTTAAATATGCCCCTAAAAATCTTGAAGGGTTGACTGTGCACGTGAATTAAGAAAATTTAGGGTGTGTTTTGACTTTCAAATATGCCCGTCTACAAAGAGAGAGAGAGTCACATGGGAGGGATAGGTGGGTAAGAACAAAGGATGGGTAGATGGGTAGATGGGTAGATTTATACTTTAACCTTTTCCATTTTAGGCCATGTAAATTTTTTAGGAAAACGCTCAAAATAACCGATGTAAAGATTTTTAAAGAACGGATGTAGTAAAACCTTGGTCCTTCATTTTAATGCATGTTGTTAACTAAAAAACACTAGTTTTACAGTTACAATAACAACACACTAATACTTACTTTAGATTTATTTTATTTATTTATTTATATATTGTTACTACTACTACTACTATTATTATTATTATTATTATTATTATTATTATTATTTATTTTATTTTATTTTATTTTATTTTATTTTATTTTATTTTATTTTTTTTATTATCTAGGCTTCTGGTTGGCATCACAGAACTGTAGGATGCTTGGCTTGAATAAAGATTTGACAGATGTATTATACTGGCTTCATCAACATGGTACAAGGAAAAACTGGAGTAACCGAAAAAGAAAATATCCAAGTATTTTTCTTTTCATTAACTAAAATATCTTGTGTATTTTTAGGTATTAGGATTTGTACTATTTTGTCTGCTTGTTATGTTATAATATTTAAAGCTACAACTAATTTATGTGACAATTGATGGAAATAGGGGGGCCAAAGAACTTAAATTCCTGAACCCATAAAAGAAAAACTAGAAAACATCTTATAAAATTATCTTATAAGATCATGAATTTTTGATTAAGCATCCAGTATATTACTCCGTATTAGCTAATAGTAGTAGTAGTTATTAGTTAATAAGGAATGAAATTGTAGAGATTTTAAGTATTTTGATTACTGTAGGAGGCATTTCAAGTGCCTCTGTCAATATAGTTTTTTCTACAGTGACATTTTCACCCCTTCCATGGGAGAAGAATTATGATGGTACATTTGCACTGTTATAGTAAGAAGTATTCCTTCAGGGGTACTATAGTCATATGGTAGATTTTAATTATTGCTACATTGGTGTAGAAAGAGGAAAAACAGTGGTCCTCTGCCTTATTGTTGGCATCTGTAAGCAAAGGTTGTCCCTTGCCCTGTTCTCTTCACCATCAGTCCATCACTCATAAAAACATACACCTCTTTCTCACTCTCTCTCTCTCTCTCTCTCTCTCTCTCTGTGTGTGTGTGTGTTTCTGAGAGTCCCACTATTCTTGAGCCTTTGCTATCTATCTCCAGTCCGGAGCTCTTTTTAACGGATCTTTTTTTTTCTCTTATCTCTTCCCCTCGTGACCTACTTCTGTACACAAACCGTCAATAAACTCCCCTCTCCTTCCCTTGTGGGCCTAAATCTTACTCTGAAACTCTCAGACGGTATATTTCCCATTTCGGTGACTTTTGATTCTTCAGTGCAGAACCCATCCCCTGTTTCATTGTAAATTTTTGAGCTTTGTGCCCCTCATTCCTTTCCCTCTTATTAGTCTTACCTCATTCTCAATAAGATTCACTGGTCCTATTATATATAAGAAAAGAAAGAGACCAATGTATTCTTACATACCCAATTGTGAGTAACCCACATTTATAGGAATTTGCTTGTCTTGGTTGTCAATTCAGATGGGTTTTTTCCAGGGTTTAAGCTTATTAGAGCTTTGAATGCTTCTTTCCTCGTTTCTGCAAAGCTAGGTCTCTGTTCCTTTATCTCTCCTTTATCCATTAGTAATTTAGTTGCAGCTTTTGGCTCTTTTTCTTTGACCTTTCTGAATCAACAGTGCCTTTTTTTAGTTGATGGTACTATTGTGTAAGGGTTCTTCAGGGTTTTTGGCCCTTTGCCTACTCTGCTGATAGAGCTTGGAGCTTGTCTTCCACTCTTCTTAATTGCCATTCCTTTGCTAAAGTTTTGAATTCCTTCTCTCTTTGTCTCTCTCAAAAGCTTCCTTCAAATCCTTCTATTTTGGCTTCAGCTTTTAAGGCCTTATGAGGTTAATGCAATCACACCCATACTGTGACTGATTGGGAATTTAGACTGGGATTTTATTCCACAATGAGCTCCTGTTTGAGTGGAGGTGGACGAACAGCCTATGGACTTGACCTGGAAATCATCAAATCTCCCTCAAGTTCTACTCGAACGTCTCAATCTTCACCTTCCTCAACCATCTCAGAATCAAGCAATTCTCCGCTTGCTATCTCAACTCGGAAGCCACGGACCCCTCGCAAGCGCCCCAATCAGACGTACAATGAGGCGGCTGCTCTGCTCTCCACGGCGTATCCTAGCATCTTCTCCACCAAGGATTTCTCCAAACCTTGCAAATTCATAAAGCCTCATGAGTATTCCTCTTTTTCCTTTGAAGAATCCTCAGGAGAGGTGCTCCTACCTTTCCCAGTTGAGAAACCTGCTTTCCCAATCGACCCATCTGCTTATGAAAAGCCCTACTCAATTGACAATGAAGAAATTGGTTGCCAAACAAATTCCTCCAATTTATGTGATGAATTTGAAGATTTTGATGCGGAATCTATCCTCGACGAAGAAATTGAGGAGGGTGTCATAGACAGCATACTGGGGAATTTGAGTGCTTCTCCTGAAGAGGAACCTAGTACTTGCTCAAATGGTGGCGGTGGTGGAGATGGTGGCGGCCCTGTTAACTTCTGTTATGGGTATCCAATGGGGTTAGGATTAGGAACAGGTGGGAGATTTGATTTTGGATTTGGGATGATGAGAGGGGGAGTGGTCAAGGCATTTAGGCAATCTGATGAAGGAGATTGGTGGAGATTTCCCACTGTTGATATTGGTGAAATTTCGCCCAGATTCAACAAGGTATTTGTGGCTGAGAAGAAGAAAAAGAAGGTGGAAAAAGTAAATCTTAAGCCCCCCTCTTTAACTTCAAGCAAAGAAAATTCAGTCCCAGCCAAGTCCAGTTCAGCTGCAAACAAGGAGAATTCAAACACACCCAAGTCCTGTTCAACCTCAGACAAGGAAAATTCAATCCCAGTTCCGAAATCCATCCCTGAGACACTTTTGAAACTCAACTACGATGAGGTTCTGAATGCCTGGTCAGATCGGGGCTCACCATTCTCAGAAGATGTTGCTGGCTCAGAGTTTTCTGGAAGCGATGCCTTGGTATGTTCCATTACTAAATTCTGTTTTGTTTATCAGTATATACCATTACCAAGTTGAACTCGCAATAGGCAAATTAGCATGATTTACTAAACTAGTTTGGCATGGTTTCGCGCCTAATGATGCTTGATTGTTTGAAATTTTGGAAGGAATGACAACCAAATAGTATATTTTTTTCTTTCTAGTTGGGAAGTTCCAGTTTTGGAGTTTCTCTATTTTCAAAGTCATCTCTTTGGACATAACCTTCAAGTCCCGAAAAGGAACAAATTTCATAAGTGGAAACCAAAATGAAACTGTTGATACTTAATCATTATTAAATTTATGCAGGCCCCAAATGAGGGTTTAATAGATGTTCCAGAACTGACAGAAGTACTATTTTTTAAGAAAGTAGAAAAGTAATTAATACATACAAGATACAGCAATTAAAAAAACGTTTGTAAGAAAATGCTGTACTTTGTTCCCTGCATATGTGGGACAAATGAACCTGAACTGGACTTTGAGGAAGGAAAGAACTAACTAATTTTGGTGAAATGGCAGGCAAGGTTGGCGCAAATAGATCTATTCGGTGAGAATGGAGCCTTGAGGGAAGCGAGCGTTCAACGATACAAGGAGAAACGGCGAACGCGCCTCTTCTCTAAGAAGATAAGGTACCAAGTCAGGAAGGTTAACGCTGATCAGCGACCTAGAATGAAGGTATATACAACTATGCCACCTTTTATTAGTATTCAAATTCATCATTACACCAGAAGGTCTTTGGTCTTTCTGCTTGTCTTTCCGTCCATCACTTTTACGTGCACTTCATTTACTTGAGCAAATGCAGGATACTTGTTCTTTAGTTGATTGAAATTATGGAGTTAACTTCATTCATTTGATAACAAAGATGAAGGATCTTGTTTTACTGATTCTCAAGAGATATATATATGGTTCAAGACCAATGTAGATCTAGATGTGAACTAGTGATACATATAACTTCATCCATTAGTTGCTGGTGCTGCTCCAAATTGGGAGGGGGGGGGGGGGGGAAGAACATTGTGGACTAATACTGATATATGTTTTTTTTCCTCGGTTCTTGTTGAGCCCTCTCATTCCTTGCAAATTTGTGATAGATACTCCGTTATAATTGCAATAGCTTTCATGTCAGTAACACTTATTGCATCTCAAATCTTATCTGTTACTTTCAAGTCTTGAATCTGTTAAACACTTAATTTATTTTATTTTTTCTGTGTCTGTCAAAAAATTTATTCCTGTTATCTGTAGTTAAATTCCATCTAATTCCTCTTTCGACCTGACTGTCAATCATTTTCATGTGTGCCTTCTATCTGTGTTCTTTCTCTTTCCACCTTGATGAGTTACTATTACCCTCTCCAATGTCATCTCCATGTTTTAACATTGCTTATATATATTTTGTTGCAGGGCCGATTTGTTAGAAGGCCAAATTCATCTGGGAGTGAAGAGAGATAGGGAATGCATACTTGAACCTGGTTGTTGCATTTTTGTACTCCTTAGCTTATTACCCTATAGGACAGTATACTTTTGTAAGTTTTGCGAAATTTTACACAGGAAACAGTAGCTAAGATTGAGAACTAGGTCATAGAGATGATTGAGGAAGAGTTTTAGTGTTATTATTCCCTCATTTTTTTGTCATCTTAATCGATGGTTCCCTTCTATTATTTTCGGTGTCTTTTGAGTTGGGAGATACTCCTAGAAAGTGCATGGGCTGGAAATCAGTCATAGTAATTGTATATGAAGCACAATCAGTAAGTAATTTGCGACTAAAAGCATGAAAAAAATGCTTTACAGGAAGAATGATCGCAGAATTTGGGGGGACTCTGATTGTATGAATTGGGAATGTGAAGAATTATCTGCCTTCATTTTACCTCAAATGGGAATAGAAGCAAAAACCAATCAAGGATACGCGAAAAAGGTTTACCAAGAAAGGAAATCTGAGACATGTTTTCTAGCAGTTGGCAATCGGATCAGAATATCAAATTGGCTTGAACTTCTGACTTAAAATTCTGACAGTTAATCTACTTAGAATTACAAATTTGTGACTGTTAATCGTATCGGATTGGACTAGATTTGATTGAAGCCATTTTTGTTGTTAATGGATATTCAACTATTGTGATTCTGGAGCCATATATGTCAATAACTTTCTGGCAATAATTGAATCTTAGAGATATACGGTAAAGGAGTTTCTTTTTTTTGACATCTAATTAAGAATGAGTTTCATAGATGCACAAAGAAAACTTGCCATCCAAAGTGTGGACGACAATAATCATCAATGAAAAAGTTATATCGAAACACCAAATATACAATCTTCTCCCTGAACATGAACAATAAATTTGCTACAAATTGCAGTCACAATTCTACGAAATAGTTTCCATGACCATACACCTTAGATCTGTATAAGTTAAGTCTGCATATCCTACTTGTTGACCCAAAATCTACTCTATAATGGAAGAACCAACTCCCAAAAAGAGACGTTTGAAGGAGATAATGCCTAATCAAACTCCACAAAAGGAATAATTTTCAAGCCTAATGATAAATATGTATTAGGAGAGAGGAAGATACGCATGCTTGGAAAGGAAGACCTAACTATCACAATTACAGAGAGACATATGGGAAGAAATTTTTTACCGTGATATCTTCTGATCTAAATAATACTCACCAGAACAAGAGATTAACTTAATTGTAATGAACTAAACTAATCCGAATATTATCTTATTCATATTTAAAATTTATTAAACTTATCTAAATTAATTACTCAATTAACTCACGTACTCGTTATTTTCAAAACCAAAAAAAAGAAGAATTTTCTTCCCCTTAATAGAACCGACGAAGATAGAAAGGTAGATGTCATGCATGAAAGTTTGGTCACTTCTCCTCCTGGATACTTTTTAGTGGTTTTGAAATAGAATCATTCATGAGAAATTGGTCGTGGATCTCCATCTCTTTATCCTCACCTTCTCTTATCGTTGATCAAAAAACTCTACTTAGGCCCCCAAGCCGATCTCGCCATCCACTTCATCCTTTAACTCCCCCTTCCCAATTTGATCTCAACTATATATGGCCACCCTATCTTTCTAGTTGGTGCTGTTATCTGAACTTTTAAGTTCTACTCTTTTACAGTTTGGGTTTTGCTCAACACATGTCAACCGGTTGAAGCAGGTTCGAAACTTATGTTGACTAGAACCCCTACCATGAGAAAGCCTTTGAGAATTAGAGTGCTCTTGATTGTTCTTCTTCTTCTTCAGTCCTCTTAACTCTTTCGATCCTCTCGAATGCAAAATTAGTGATTGATGATTTTCTTACCGAACATCCATTTCCTGAAGGTTATACAATACTTTTTTGATACTGCTCTCCTTTTCCCTTCTATATATATTTTATTTACGCGGTTATGCCTCAATGTAATATTACTCCTGCTCATCCTTTTACGTCTCGAACTAGTTCTTCATACTTTTTTTTGGTGCAACTAGTTCTTCATACTTTAATTGTGACATTTTGCAAACTATCCAACGTTAGCAACACCTTAGAGATCAGCTTTAACTCTCCTTTCTAAATAATACTGATCCTATCATGACTAGAAAGTGGAGAAAAAAGAAGAAAAAAAAAAAAAAAAAAGAGTTTGGTCCACTACTCCACTTATAAAAAAATGGGTTATAGGAGTATATGAGCTATGAGTATTGCAATGTAAAGCAGTCCACTATGTAATTGGTGAACAACCAATCAAATACTCGGTTGGTTGCAAATTGGAGTTGTAAACGCTACTTTGAGTGATTCCTTTCTATTTATTGCTCATCACTCACATTTCTCTCTCATAAAATCTTCACTGACTGCTGTGCTATGGCCGACGAAGTCCACGGCTCTTCCTATTTCTCTCTCCTCATCTCCGCCGCCATTGCCGCCGTAACCCTAGATTCTCCCGGAACTTTCGCCGCATCTTCTCTCTCCTCCGCTCACTCTCCTCATTTGTGCGGTGAGCCTCTCCTTTCTCTCTTCCCCTCTCTCTATTGAAGATCTAATTTCGCTTTTACGACTTTTAATATTCGCCATTTTTTGTTTCGATTTATCCTCTGATTTGGTTTTTCGATACCAGCAAAACATCATTTGGTGCTTATATAAGACGCTTTGGGAGAAAATTAAATGATGATTTTTTGTTAGATTAGAAGCGTTTTTAGTGTATAATTTCATTGTTTGTGAGGGGTGTGATATCAATTCGTTTAATCGAGGCAAACTTTATAAGCCTGTAATTTTACGTCTCTCTAAATTGTTGAGACGATGGTTGCATGAGATGAAAAATGGCGTAAAACTTGTTTGGAACCTCTCGTATGGTGTGTGGATACCCAGTTCATTGCCGGAGAATTCATGTAACAGACTTACCCACTCATTGTCTGGTCTTGTGTAATTTGACTCTGGACAAATAGTCCCTAATGTAATTTGAATTGGGCCATAATCTAATTGCACCCTTTCAATTAATCAGTTACTATACAGTAAAATGCATGGAGCAATGAGGAGCAGGCATGTATGTTTAATTTGGCACATTGCAGAAGGCTTAAGCATTGTAGGGTTTTGATTCTTGAGAGGATTTTGTTGTGTTAATCTGTAAAGACTGTAATGTATTTATGTAGAAGTATTCTAAGGTAAAATAGAAAAAAGGAAAAAAAAGAGGCGGTAGGGGGTGGAATAGAGTCCATTATTGGAATTTCAATGTGCGGAAATGGGATGTTACTGATGTGGTTCGTAAGTAATGCTAGCAAGGTTAAGAAACAAAAAAAGAAAGAGACTCTTTTTAATCATCTTATGCTGTTGGGTTAACGACTTAACGTGTAATCTTAAACTCTTGATGCCCCTTTACTCATTTAGAGGTTCCAGAAGTTTTGAATTTAGTATAGAGCTGGTAATTTGAATCCTCTGTGTGATTGTTCTCAAGTAAATAGGGCTTCGCAACTATGGTATTTTAGGAATAACATAGAAGGTGTTTAGTCTACGCACTATCTTAGTCAAAGAGCTCCACTCTATGCAAAGAATTAATGTCCCAGTAAAGGAAACTTAACTCAATGAGTACATTCTTGAAAGCAACTTAATAAAAAGAAAAAGATTATCAAAACTTGACACTCGCTTTCCGCCTATTACTAAATCTTTTACTATTGCTGTAGATATTTTAGCTAAGGTCATTTTCATGTTTTGTTTAATATATGTAAACTTGCTTTATATAGGTGTTATTTTTTTAAACATTGGTTGATTTCTGCCAGATATTAACACTACTGGAAATAACAATCCTCTGGTGATATCAATCGGCTAATCTCTGAATTTTTCCCTCTTTGCTTCATCTTTGCTAAGCCTACTACCCCTGTCTGAGACAGCTCTATGTTCACCCCAATCACGTAGACTGCACTGCCGTGTCTCCATGGGTACGGGGCAACGGAATGAGAGGTGCTTGGCTCTTCAGCTTAGACATTGCACCGCAAACAAACAACATTAATAATCTCTGTAGATCTCAACACTACTTTGGTGGGTAGATTTATCATGCACACTTTTTCATGAGGAAAAGCAGAGAACAGGGGCATACTTAGGAAACCAAACTACCGTACTAGTCGAGCTTTGCAGTTGTATGCCTGTATCACTCTAACTATACCTCTATATAGTGCATATCTAGGAAACCGAACTACTGTACCAGTCAAGCTTTGTAGTTGCATGCCTGTATCACTCTAATTATACCTTCAAAGAACCTATTCGAAGTTAATTTCCAGCAAATAATATCTTCAAAATTATTGATCTGAATCCTGTGGCAAGGACTCAGCTACTCAATTTTAAATTTTTTTATTTATATTGTTCTACCTTTCACCAGAAAAATCTTACTCCATAAATACTTGAAGAAGCTTATGTAGTAGGTTTTCACTAGTACTATCCTTAGATGAGGTGCTTTCCAGAAAAGTAGACAAATAAAAAATAAATAAAATATTAAAAATCATGTAGACAAATGTTGTTGGAGGAGATTGGAAATAATATGAAGGAAATTCCACTGAAGGTCCTAGATCCATAAATAGGTTCAAGCTTGAACCTTGGACACTCACTTTAGTATGTACTTTCAATCTGTCATATAGCGTATCGGTACTGTTTGCTTTTGGTTTTGAGTGCTTCAACAATAATTGTTGATGCTGTGTGAATTTGAGGACAGATTTGTGTAAGGTTAAAATTTATTGTTGTTCTGAGCTTAGCCAACTTCTGGCTGCACTTGCAACTGTTTTGCTCTTCCTCGATTACTTGTGCTGTTCAATGTACATGTTATGTAAGGTCAAAATTTGTTGTTGTTGTTGTTTTTTTTTTTTTTTTTTTTTTTTAATAGAATGTGAAGAAATTTTTTCTTACTCTTAAGCATATGAGGTTTGCCTCACTTATTTAGTATGTGAGAACATTTATATATTTTTGCTGCTGTTGATCCATCAGGTCTCTGAGACATTGTGAACCATGGGTGATGCAATCAATTTAACTAGTGATGCTGGTGTTATCAAGACCGTTGTCAGACGGCCGAAAGACAATGCAGTTGCTCCATCTGATGACCTTCCTGTTGTAGATGGTATTTTTCAACATCCAACTTTTCTACTTTGTGGTGTGGCATTCTCATCAACTTGATAGTCTTGAGGATTCTGTATGTTCATACTCTTTTCCTCAGCTAACTTGATAGTCTTGAGGATTCTGTATGTTCATACTATTCAAGCAGTTAGCAGTTTTACAATCCACTTAATGGATAGATCCCTGATAGCTTTCCCAGTTGGCTTGGCCTAGTACTATACATCCTGGGATATGTGGGATGTAGGCCAACTTTGTCGCTCAAAACAGCTATGTTCTAATATTGTGGATTGGGAAGGAACAAGTGTCTCATTCAACCATTACAAGTTCTTCTGAAGGGTTATCATTGCCCGTTTTTTTTCTCTCGTTTCTATTTTAGTTTATCCCCAACACCCTTCTCCCAGGCGAATAAAAAAGAAAGGCATCTATGGCTGGCTTTATGTCTATTTAGGGCAATTAGATAACTTTATTGAACATTAATGAATGAGTGAAGATGTTGAACACTAATTTACAGAATATTCTGTACAACATTGATTAGGAGTTTGACTGCCCTAATTCATAAAAGCATCATTCTTCATCTTTTTATTTTTCCCCAGAAGGTAATGTATCTGCAGTAGGTTGTTTTACCATTCAGATTGGAATGAAATCCTAGGACATGTATTTTGGGTCACAATTTGACATTTTAAAAAACTATCATTTCTTTTGATTCATCAGAGCACACGATTTTCACATACTGTGGGTGCATTATGTGACATGAACACCAACTTGCTGATGACTCATTTTCTTGGGTGTCTTATTTCTGCTTTTCTGTGTGAAGTTCATTATGAGGGAACTCTTGCTGAAACGGGCGAAGTTTTTGATACTACACATGAAGACAATACTATCTTCTCTTTTGAGATTGGAAAGGGCTCGGTGATAAAGGCATGGGATATTGCCATCAGAACTATGAAGGTAAAGAAGAATTGCTTCGTTGGTGATTGCTCCGTGTCCTCTACATTAATGTTCCATTCCGTTTTTATAAATAATTTGAGGTAGTTCAAATAATTTTGTGGATTTTGGTCTTTTCAGGTCGGGGAAATAGCCAAAATTACTTGCAAGCCCGAGTATGCGTATGGCAGTGCTGGTTCTCCACCAGATATTCCTCCAGAGTAAGCTTGTTGCTCCTTTTAATATTGGTTTTCAATTAACGGCTATTGTCCTCCCAGAGTTACTTGGTCCCTCTCAACAGCTATGTGATTTTGTTATACTAAATCTATGTTGCGCAATATTACACTTTGTAGAGCGACCCTTATCTTTGAAGTCGAGTTGCTGGCCTGCAGACCACGCAAGGGTTTGAGTGTTGGCGGTGCTGCGGATGAGAGGGCTAGACTAGAGTAAGTTTATTACCTGTTAATGCTGTTATAGTCCTATTCTTTCCCTTATTGGCCTGATTTTAGATTTAATTGGTTACTGATCATCTCATATTCAAACGAATCAAACCCAACCAGGGAGCTTAGGAAGCAGAGAGAATTGGCGGCTACAACGAAGGAAGAAGAGAAGAAGAAAAGGGAGGAGGCTAAAGCTGCAGCTGCTGCCCGTATCCAGGCCAAGCTGGATGCCAAGAAAGGAGGGAAGGGAAAAGGCAAGGCCAAATAGCTACTCCTAAAACTCTTACTGGCTTATCCCTCGGAAAAAGATGTGGAAACATTTTACTGCTTATGATGCGTATTGTGTGTTTGAACCAGTATTTGCTCTATTATGGCTATAGTTTGTTACTATGTGTAATGTTTGAGAGTTGGATAATTTGATGAAACTATATTCTGTTTGAATCACTTGCGCCTCTTATGAAAGTAATACTGCAATTCTATTTTTTGTTGTTCGACAATCGGCAAAAGCTGATTGAAAGAACAGTACAACGGTGGAAGGTGCAAACCAGGATAATTCATCAGACATTCTTCCTTGATGCGGCGAAAAAGGTAGAAAATGAGCAACAAGTCAAACTAGCTGAACAAGGAAAACAGAGTGAAAATTCAGCCGCATATTCTCAGCTAAGGTACTGTAGAAAACTTTATTCTCAGCTTGAATTCCTAAACCAGAGCCTCTATCAACACTTGGGAAAATCTGACGGTGGTGGAGGCAGCTTCTGATTAGGCAGCTTCCCGTCTAGAACCACCCAGGCCATCTTCAAGCCCCAACTTATGTGGACTTCCAAGTGGCAGTGCATGAACCATACCCCTACAAAATATTCACCAAATTTTTTTAAGGTTAGATTAATGCATCATCAATATATGTACTTATTTAATCAGCTCCACATTCATAATGTGTACCTGGGTTGTCGGCAAGGAAGCGAATGGCAACCCATCCACCAGCAGGTACACCAACGGTGTTGCGCTCAACAGGGTCAACAAGATTGAACTTAGCAGGGTCGGTCTTAGGATCAAAGTTTCCGAACCCTTGACCGACCACGTAAAAGTTGAAGCCGTGGAGGTGAAGGGGATGACTCTCAGCCCCAAGGATGCTAGTACCTTGCATTACCAGCTCCACACTTGTGTTGTAAGGGAGCACCACCACCTTTGTTCCATTGCTCACCATCGTATTGTTTGGCGGTGTGCCCGTATAGTTGAAGGGGATCAGTGGTGTGGAGGGGAAGTTAGCGGTGTAGTCGTTGGTGTACACCCCTTGTGACTGGTGGAGAAAGTGTGATTGAAGGAGAGCTTTGGTGGGCATGACAAAGGAGACATTGTTAACAGAAGCAGCAAACATGGTGGTATTTGTTGGACCTTGACATGTTTGGTTTTTAGGGCATGGATTAGTTCCTAAACCTACTGTGAATAAGAAGTGCCTATCAATATGTTTTGGGACATTGGCTGGGTATTGGGCACTGGCTAGGCTTCTGAGTTTGTTGGTAAAGTTGGTAACAAATGATGTGTCATTCAAAGCTGGAAGGGAAGGTTTAAAGAGAGGAAGTGCTTTTTTTGAAGTTAATGGTGAGAGGTGATTGTAGTGGAGGATTCCGGCAACTGTGGAGTTGTCGAAGGTACCCTTGCCCGTAACATAAGGTCGGGCTATCATAAGGAAGGTGGCGTTTGGATGGGAGGGTTTGGTCTTTAGGAGGATATTGCTGGTTTGGCCGGGAGCTATGATGATTGTGTCGGTGTCAAAGGGCTTGACATAAACAGCATCAACATCGACTATTGTGAGGGTGTGGTTGGCAATGCCAAAGAAAAGCTCGTCATTGAGTGCAGCGTTGATCAGTCGTAGGAGATATGTTTTGCCCGGTTTGACATTCAATTTGAAGGTGTCTGCCCATTAACATGAAAAACTCGTTAAAATATATACCATCATAGATATATAATCAGTAAGCCGAATGACTAATAGTAGAATGAATTGATGAAAGCAATAGAATGTAAGGGTACTTGTACCTTTTGCTGAGCAATTGTACAATGGTCCAGGAAGGCCATTGATGGTATAAGCATCCGACACATTCGGCCCACCTCCGGTTTGCAGAGCTTGAGTAATGACTGCTTCAGTATCCGCATTCCACCATTCGCCTACACTTACAAAGACATACAATCATTTCTTCAACGGTGTAAAATCAATAAGGTACGTGGCATTTATAGTGGATAGTAAAGTACAAGTGTATACAGCGGGCTCGAAACATACCAAACATAATAGGAACTTCCTTATAAGGGTGGGGAAATGGGTATGGAACACCGGGCTTAGGGAGAATAACGATGGGTCCATAAAGAGTTGATCTGAGCCAAGAAACATGGGCGTGCCACCAAAGCGTGCCTCTTTGCCCAACAATGGTGAAGTTGTACACATAGGATTGCCCGGTTTGTATGGGGCACTGGGTTACATACGCTGGCCCATCGGCCCATCCGCTTCGTAGCTGCCTAATCCCATGCCTGTTCACACAATGACATATATATCTGTTATCTTGGAGAAAGAGAGGGTATACAAGTGGGTAAAATGGAGCATACATATTGGAGGACTTGAAGTATAATACTAGTACTATGCTAGCTAGCTAAGGGCCTAAGGCCAAGCAATGTGGTACCAGTGGATGGTGACATTGTTTTTGACATGGTTCACCACTTTAACGACGAGCCGATCACCCTCTCGAGCGAAAATGCGAGGCCCTGGAAACTGCCCATTCACTGTGACAATGCTCTTCGTGTGGCACAACCTTGTCACGCTTTGCAGCTTGATCTTCAAGCATGTGATTAAACACAAATTAAGAACATATGGTCGTCAGAAGTCTTCTGAAAACAAACTTATTATATGTATATTTAGCTATAGCTATAACAACCAACTAAAAACTTTACATAGAAGTTTCCTTAACGTACATCAAACTTGTAGTGCCTAGTGATGCCAGTGTAAGTTGCATCAACGACCACGTTGCTGCAAATCATCAAGCAGGCAACGGTAAATAGTGCAAGGAGAAATCGACAAGTTGCCATTGCGTTGGATAAGAGAATAAAAGAGAAAAGAAACTAATAATATTGAGGCTATAAGACGTTGTTTGTTCTTGAAACTTGCAAGATCGATGGAGGTCTTATATAGGGCCAATGGATAGTGGATACGGTTAGGTGGATATACAAGTTCCAGCACTGTGGACCAGTTTTGTAGGTTAGATTTTAGTTTTAGAGTGATCCTAAAGTCCTATACTCTACAAGCTTATTAGTGCTAGCTAGCTTACCCTACTCAAAATTCCCGTCATGTATCCATTTTCTTTGGAGTTTAGCCTTTTATTAGTTGATAATCTTTGCAAGATAATTAGTATACATTATGATATTAAATTGATGATCATTGACTTAATGCATGGAAATCAATTTAGTACGACAACATTTTCCTAGTTAGTATTTATATGGCCAGCCATTACTATGTAATGTTGTTTGTGTCTCTGGACGTTTTTCCTATATGTAGGGGTTGCTACTTTGGTAGTTTTTGGGATAAATCAAAATGCGTTCGGTGACCACGAAATTAACAAATAAATGCCAGGATTTGGTATTTGAAAAATCTCCTCCATGTTATGCATGCATGCAGCAAACCACGTAATGCTAATAATAAACTTAGTGAATTAGTTAAGCAGAGTTTTTTTTTTGATTGAAATTAAGCAGAGTTTTAGAATAATGTAGCTTCATTTTGAAGTCCTAATAATTAATTACTCAGCAGATAACTCTTTCGATGTCGCTATCGAAGTTCTGCAATCTGTCAAGCTCTCTAAACAATTCTCTCTTTCTGTACAAGCCTAGTTCCATAAAAATACTGAGAGAGTGTAATCTAAAGTGTAAGAGCATCATTTTTGACACAAA
>BSSO01001464.1:0-23405 GCA_030267885.1 Mesembryanthemum crystallinum
AAGCTCATGTATGTCTAGATCTACCATCAAACACAAGATCAAAGCCAATCATCATCATGATCAAATCATACATCACATGATCTACTCATCCCAAACCCAAGTCGACATGTATGCATAAGAAAATCCAATTTTTATCTTGATTTACCCCAAACAATCAATTAGCATATAGTCTTGGTTCATTTTAAACATGATTCCCTATATTTCTTGGTGAGAGGTAGACATGAGTTTACCTCACTCCAAAGCTTGATCTTGATCTTCAATTTGAGTTGGAGATGGGCAAGTTTTGAGGCAAAAATCAATTAGATTAAGTTAGTAAGAGTTAGAAGTTAATTTATCAAACCAAAACGAAAAGGTAAAATGTTATACCTAGTTCTCTCCTTCAACCTCTTCTCTCGGCTCCCACTCTAATCTCTCTCCCTCTTCTTGATCTTCTCCTAAAGCCAACATCAAAATAATCTATAGTAAGGGTTGCAATGATACAATTTTTAGTGAAAATGGACAAGATTACACAAGCTCTCATCTTCTCTCTCTCTCTCGGCTTCTCTTACCTTCAATGGAGGTTGAGTGGGTTGAGGAAGATGAATGTATGTGTGTGCTTATATAAGGTGGGGTTTCCAAAGGACAATGGGCAAAAGACACTTGGTGACTCCTCAAGCTTCCAACACATCACCTTGCATGCACTCTCTCTCTTCCCTTCCTCTTCCTCTCTCACGTAATCTTTCTCTCTCTCTCCATATCTCCTCTTCCCATTCTCTTTCCTTTTTCTATAAGAACCCAAAATCTCCCCAAATCATTAGGAATGACAACTCAACAATGGGTAGTTGCATTTGCCTCTTACCATGTGCAATCTCCCTTCTCTCTCACATTCTCTTTCCTCCCCTTCTCTACGTCTCTCTCTATCTATCTCTTGCTCTCACTGTCCCTTAGTTTAATACTTTCCTCAAATGGAAAGTTTCAATAGCCAATAGATGATTTCCATTTCCAATCATTGTGTAGCACTTGCTTCCTCCTTTCTCTTCCCCAAAATTGTCTCTCTCTCTCTCTCTACTCTCTAGTTTAGCTAGGGTTCAGGCTTAAAAGGCAATTAGCTTTTGGTGTCTTGATTAGAGAAAGATTTCCATGCTTTGTTAGGCTATAATTAGGGCAATTAGGATCTATGTTGATTAGATGCTTGATGTAGAGCTTTCTCTCTCTTCTTCTCTCTTGGTGTACGTGTGCATGGGACTAGGGTGTGGTCAATGGATTGTGTTAGATTAGGAAAATTAGTAGCTTAGGCAAATTAGTATAGTTAGTATCTAGGTAGTGTTAGTAGATGAGGTTAGAGAAATGTTAGTAAAAAGAAAATTAATCATGTATTTGAGGTGTAGCGTACGTATATGTGTGTGTATGTGTACCTGTATCTAGGATTTTAATTAGACAAGAAAAATTATTAGAGGTTAATTAGGCTAATTAAGTTAGATTAGAAGGCTAATTTTTCTAGGGTCTTACATCACTTCGCTTTCTCGAAACCTGCTCTCATACCACTTGTCACGTGCTGACCAAGCGATACCCTAGCCCTTGTCAACCCAGTGTGCCACTTAGTTCACGGTCCGTTGGAACTAAGTCAGGCTACCCTTGTGTCCGGGAATGACCCCTTCCCGACGATCCCTTAAGATTGCCAACCCAAAGTCGACTAAGTTGCCGGGGAGGAAGAACTCAAAAGGAACGGAAATTAAGGAAAGAACACTAAGTGTTGTGATAAATCAAAGTATTCACTAAGTACTTGGTAATGGTGTTTACAAGTAGGGATGGATGATTTGATGATCCACAAATAAGGAAGGTCATCTCTATTTTTGGGCTCACCATCCCCCTTACAAAGCTGCCTAAATTTCTAGAGAATTCTACTACATTCAAGATGTGGAACATTCTAGACTATCATCTAGAATCTTCCACAAGGATGAGCAAAAAAAAATCTAGAATCTTCAACAAGACTCCAAGAAACTCTAAGAACCTTCTAGACACTTCTAGACTCTTCTACACCCTTCCAAAACGTCTCTTTAGACTTCTCTAGAAACTCTTAGATATCTCTAGAATTCTTGAGAACCTTGTAGAAATCCTTCTAGAACCTTCTAGAGCTTTGTAGAGCCTTCTTAGAACTTTCTGGAACCTTCAAGGGCTTTATAGAACTCCCGAGAATCTTCTAGAAGCTCATTCTAAAGAATACTCTTGAATGTCTTCCACCGCAGAGGTTATCAAGAATCTTCCATGACTCCCACCAAATTTGTGATTTGACATCCTCAACGTACGTGATTCTTGGTCATGATATTCGAAAAGTGTCGGCCCGTGACAACCAACCCTCAAACTATGAAAATATCCGGGTTTAAGATCTCATGCCTTTGATTTATGATTTATTTTTGTTTCCCCACTTATGGGTCTTTGGTCTCATGGTCTTGATGGTCAATTGACCTCATGGATTTCATTGTGTATGTAATAAAGGGAAAAAAAAAAGAAAAGGAACTAGTAAATTTAATCCTTTTTTGTTCTTTCCAATCATCAATTAAAATGAGGCCCAACACTAACTTTAAATTGGTTACGTAATGTGCATAAATGTAAAGGACACTCAATTTTACGTAAACCAAAAATTGCAGTTTAACAGGGAGATAAACCACGTCGACAAGAAGGACTTTGACCTCAATTTTTTTAATTAAGCAAAGTTACAGCCATGATTAATGTAACCATTATCAGTCCATGCACTTAGAAACTCTTATCAATCACTATGTACATAGGAGCTCTCCTAAATACAACCAAGCTAACTTACTCAAGCTATTGAATTGAAGTAAAANGCATTAATTAAGGCTAAGCAATAACATCATCATAAGTTAATGTTTGCACCTTGTGCAATGCTTAAAAGCTGTCCATGGGGCCCCAAGTTATTACAACCTATGCTAAAATTTCTGCAGCTAAAACATCCAAAATGAACTAGGAGTAGAATGAAATGGCCCAAGATTATGGTGGGTAATCTTCTTTCTTGCCTAGACAACGAGTTCATCAGCTACCTTGTTACACGTCCTCATCACCTGCCAAAGTCTCTACTGTTTCTCATGTTTTAGTAGCCTACAATCTAGTAGAACGGTCATCTAAGAGCTTCTAACAAAGTTATTTCCATTGATCAGTTGGGATGCTTGGGTGGAATTAGTTCTGAATTCCACATCCTCTCATCTCTTCTGATCTGCTAGAGTCATTGTCTCTTTGATGCCCATCAATTCAGCTCCCAGGGCATTTCTTGCTTTCTTTCTCTGCATAAAATCAAGTATACATTCTTCCCTTATTGTTTCTAACACATCCAGCTAAACCTACAACAAGACATTTCTGGGCAAAAGAGGCATCAACATTGAAACAAATCCAATTTAGTGCAGGAGGTTTCCAACACTCGGTGGGGGGAACAGCTTGGGTTTGAGTAACGATGGGTTTTGAGGAGCTAAATTCGTGGGCAGCAAATATGGGTCTTTTGAGCCATTGTTGAACGGGTATAGCTTGATTCTCAAATAGGAGTTTGTTTCTTCTTAGCCAAATATCCCAAATAACAACGATGAATAAAACATGCATGCCAAGAGACATAATCAACCAAGGTGTTAGACTTAAGGTTGGACTTAAGCCAGTCATGCAAGGATTGAATGAAAAATTGATCATGAGCTAGCTTAAGACAATTCCAGACTTCTTTAGCCAAGGTGCAGTCCCTGAGAACATGAAGAGATTCCTCAAGTTCCCTCTTACACCCTAGGCAGATATCAGACTCCACATTTTTTTCTCATGGCCAGAGTAACTCTATGGACATGTCTATCCTGAAAATTCAACCAGATAACAAATTGGGGTTTGGGAAGACTTTTGAGTTTCCAAATCCATTTGAAGGATTCAAGTCCAGGAATTGAATGAGAACCTTATCTTAAAAAGTCATAAGCCAAGGACAGAGAAAACTTTTCATGGTTCACAAAGGAAGAAATTTGAAAATCATTTGCATCAAAATCAGACTTATGCACCTTGACATCCATGACATTATTGATGGTTTGTCGTCTAAAATTTTCATTCGTTGGGTCACGAGAGTGTAATGTGAGTTAAAATTTAATGTCAAGAAAAAAATCAACGCCTAAATCTGCCTACAAGAACAGTTTTTTGACTTTTTAACTTTAAATTTTGTCTTTAAATTGAGCTTAAAAGTTGTTTTCGGAGGCAAATTTATAGGCTATTTTTTTTTTTTTTGTTTTTTAACAATTTAAAGATCTCATTATACTTATGTGACCTAACTAATATAAAATTTTGACGACAAACCTTAAATAATTTCACAGATTGGACATGTGTGCAAGTTTAAGGGTACCATTTGAATTTCAAAAATAACTTTGGCCACCAATTGGAAAATCCAATAACATAGGGATACCAATTGGAATTCCTTTTAGTGGAAAAATGTGGTTTAGAGCTGAGAGCTCTGGTGGCCGATACTGCGTCTTATCCGCCATTGAACCACTAATGGGAAATCCAAAGAAATGTGGTAGACCTCCCAAGAATTCGAAGAAAGCTTCAATGGCATCGTCGTCTTCTTCTTCTCCCACCACCCACTATTGGTGTGGGTTCCTCTAGAGCGAAAACCATGGTGAATTTCGGTGACATTGTGGCAACCCAGATTGGGAATTTGACCCAGAATGGTGTTCTTGATGGGAATTCGACCCCTGCAGCTCCTCCAATGGATAATAAGGCGAAAGAGGTAATCGATGAACTCTGTTTTCTGGGTTTTAAGTCTGATTCAGACATTTCTTTGCATGATTTGAATGGACCTGTGAATGGGGTTGGGAATTTGAACGAGGAACTTGATAATCCTTGATCGAAATGTGGGTTTTGATCATGAAATTCTTGAAGATAAGGGGCCCAATCTTGATATGAATAATGAAAATAGGAATTTTGAATGGAGGAAAAGCTAACCTTATTGTTCTTGATAAACCTGTTAATATGTGATTAAACAGTGCAATTTGTGAATGAGAATGGTGTGTTGACTGATCAAGATATAGATTATGAATGGAAACCTATCATATGTGATTAATGTAAAAAGTATGGGCATGAAGTAGACTGCAGGATAAAAGAGAAAGTGGAAAGAGTAAGGAAGCAAATAGAGAGAGAGAAGCTAAAGCTGCTATTGTTGCAAAACTAAAGGAGCAATTGGAAGAAACAACCGAGATTGTATCTACTTCTGACGGTGATATATAGAAGAAGAATCAGGGCGCACCGATTGAACCTCAATGCCAAGCACCATAGAAGACTGCAAGAAGGTCATCCTCTGAAGCTACAACATCAACAATTGTGGCTAATATTTTTCCTTGTTTGATGAACCTATCATCCAGTCTGATCCTCCTGAAGATACAACAGTCCCTGCTCCCATCCCTCCAGATGGGCATGGATAGAATCATCATCAGGAACACAAGAGGGCTCAATGGGCCCCATAAGCCAAGAGAGGTTGCCCTCTTTTACAAGATGAATAAAGCAAGCTTGATTGGTCTATTGGAGACAAAACTCAACAGTGATAAAGTAGATAGAGTAATCAATAAAATGTTCCCAAGTTGGAAACTCCTTTTAAACTTGGATGCACATTATAATGACAGAGTCATAGTTTTTGGGATCCTGGTAAGCTGAATGTTCAAGTAGTGGATAGCACTCCTCAGGTTATCTATTGTGAAGTGGAACAATTGGAACTTAAATTTTCCATGTTCATCTATGTTGTGTATGGGTTTAATGCTAAAGAACAAAGGGAAGCCTTATTGGATACTATGAGGAAGTATGTAAATGCCATGATTCAGCCATGGTTGGTGCTAACTGCTAGGAGATTTCAACAATGTTTTGTATCTCAAAGACAAAATAGGGGGAATGCCTATTACTTTGGATGATATTATGTAGTACAGGGAGTGTCTTAGTGATTGTCAACTCATAAAGGTTTCTTCAACGAGGAATTACTATACATAGAGCAACAGATATAAAGATGGGGGAAGAGTATTCTCCAAAATAGACAGAATCTTTGCAAATGAAGCATGGCTAGACAGATTTGATGACTGCTATGTAAAAGTGTACCCTGAAGGAATCACTTATCATAGTCCCCTTATACTACAATTTCAAAATGAGAACATTGTGAAGAAAAAACAGTTTAAATACTGTAATGTTTGGGCCTCTCATTCAAAGTTCCTTGATACTGCGCTGAGAGCATGGAATACCCAGATCACTAGCTGTAAGATGTTTCAGTTTGTAAAGAAATTGAAACTCTTAAAGCAGGAGTTACTAAAGTTGAACAAGGAGAAGTATGATCAACTGGATATTCAGGTAGAAAATGCAAGACTGGAAATGTATGAAGCTCAGAAAACTCTTCATAGTGACCCTCTGAATACACAACTGCAACAAAAGGAGAAAGAAGCGACAAAGAATTGTTGAAGTCAACAATGATGCTGAGAACATATGGAAACAGATGAGAAAAATAAACTGGTTGAACCTGGGGGACCAAAACACTAGTTTCTTTCATACTATGTTTAACGCAAGAAGGAAAATGAATAAAATCTATGAGCTGCACGATTTAGAAGGTAGGATGGTGACGGAACAGGATCATATGGCAAATATTATGGTGGAGTTCTACAAGAGAATGTTAGGTGGCTCTACCACTGATAGACAACACACAGATAAGAGAGTCTTTCAAATGGGACCCCTCTTAACTACTGAGTAACAATTGAAGTTTGTACAACCTTTTACTGCAAAAGAAGTCAAACAAGCTATCTTTTGCATCAATGAAAACAAGAGTCTGGGACCAGATGGGTATGATAGTGGTTTCTATAAGAAAAGCTAGAATATAGTTGGGAGGGATTTGACATAAGCAGTTCTAGAGTTCTTTGAAAATGGAAAACTGTTGAGACAGGTTAATGCCCCTCCTCTTATTCCCAAAGTTGACAAGCCAGTTCAGCCTAGTGAGTTCAGGCCAATTGCCTTCTACAATGTTATCTACAAATATATATCTAAGATGATGTGCAATAAACTGAAAGAGATCCTTCCCACCATAATCTCTGATTGTCAAAATGCATTTGTGCATATAGATCCATCATGGATAACATTTTGGTATGTTAGGATGTGATAAGACATTACAATAGGCAAGCAACTTCAGCTAGATGTCTAGTGAAAATCGACCTTAGGAAGGCATATGACACTGTTGAGTGGAAATTTCTGGGGGAGGTGCTATCAGGACTGTGATTTCCTAACAAATTCAAGAACTAGGTCATGACTCTGGTAAGTACTACTTCTTTTTCAATCAATTTTAATGGGGGCATTCATGGGTTCTTTCATGGTGGTAGAGGACTGAGGCAAGGGGATCCCATTTCCCTACTCTTGTATGTGATTGTAATGGAGTAATTGAGTAGACTGATGAAAATGGTAGGAAATTTGCCAGACTTCAAATTCCATCCCATGTGCAAAGAGTTAAAGCTAAACCATTTTGTATTTGCTGATGATTTGATGGTGTTTAATAAGGGGAGTATACCTACTGTAATAAGAATAAAACAAGTCCTAGATTTGTTTAGTAGAACTTCTGGCTTGTGTGTGAATGAGAGTAAGTCTTAAATATACCTTGCTGGAGTATCTGAAGATAGGAAGTAGTAGATCATGTAAGCTACAGGTTTCTCTATGGATCCTTCCCAATGAAGTATCTAGGAGTTCCATTACAACCTGCTAAATGAAATAAGACATTTGTGAAGTGCTCATTGAGAAAATCACAAAAAGAACACAAGCTTGGGCAAACAAGAGACTGTCATACGAAGGAAGGCTCCAACTCATTAATGCCACTCTCTTATCTATGACTGTATATTAGGCTACATCTTCATCTTGCCTCGGGGGGTCATACAGAGGGTGCATTGGGTTTGCAGAAAATTCTTATGGGGAAGAACTGATGATAAGAAGAGGATAGCACTTGTATCTTGGGAGGATGTATGTGCTCCTAAGGAGGAAGGTGGTCTGGGAATCAAAGATTGTGGTGTCTGGAATACAACAGCTATCAGTAAAAAAACAATATGGAATATTACTTCAAAAAAAGACAGCTTATGGTTAAGATGGGTAAATGGGATATACCTAAGAGGAATAAATTCCTGGAACTGTAATCCTCCTACAGATATTTATTGGTATTGGAGAAAACACAATAAGGTGAAAACTGCCATCAAGCACTGGTTTGATGATGAGGGGGAATGGTTACTAAATAAATCAGGTGTGTTCATTGCTTCCTAATGCTATAAGGCTTTGAGGAACCACACAGAGGAGGAAAGGGACAAAAAGTGGGTTTGGGGAGGCATCAATGTCCCAATACACTCATTTTGTTGTTGGCAAGTAAAGGTAGACTCCTCACAATGACAAGACTGATTAAGTTTGGAATCCCTGTAAATGACACAGAATGCAAGCTATGTAGTAACTCCACCGAAGATGGGGACCATCTGTTCTTCACCTGCAAATGGTGTGAGGAGCTTACAGCTTTGGTTAAGACTTGGATAAAAATCCCATCTGGGCTTACAATTCAGAATGTATTGCAAAAAAATCAACTACAGCAAGCAGGGGAGGCATAAGAGATTGATGTTTGCAGCCATATGGCCAGCCATAGTGTACTATATATGGTAGGCAAGAAACAAAAGAAGATATGCTAATCAGAGTATGCCTGCAGCAGGGGCATTTACTCAGATAAAAATAGAGATTATGGCAAGGGTTCAAAGCTACTTTAGCAAGAAAAAGAAGCAAATGAATTTAGACTGTAATTGAGTTTCTTTTTTCAGTTTCTCTTATAATTGTTGAACTTCTATATATAGTAGTAATGGGCAGTTTGTTTGCTTGTGCTAGGAGAGGGTGAGCCAAGGGAGCACCCTTCTTAGAAGGTGGGTCCTACACCCTTCTCCTCTTTGTCGGTTTTGTGAGTTCTTTTGGTAATAATATCTTTACATTTTTAACCCAAAAAAAAAATATGGGTAGGGATAAGTTGAAGAGATTATCTACTAATAATCACAATCTTGACGAAGGAATGCAATTGGAATTTTTGCCTGAATGTGTAGTTCTTGATGAAGTTGTTTTTGATATGAAGGATATTATTGGAGAGATTGAATTATGGAGTAGTTCTCTTGTTGGGCATGTTATGGGGGGCAACCCTAAACTTGCTACTGTCAAAGCTTCCACTGAAAAGTAATGGTCCCAACTCGCCTCAGGTGTTCTACCATAGCAGGGGTTGGTTCTTCATGAGATTTGTGTCCATAGAAGACAGGGATACAATTTTGAGGAGGGAACCTTGGAGTGTGGGTAATAGGTCTCTGTTGCTTAAGCCCTGGACCCCTACTTTTCGTGTTGAGAATGAGGAGATTCATAGATTTCCTGTCTAGGTTAACTTCCTTAGGCTTGATGTCCAGTTCTGGTTAGCCAAAGCCTTGAGTAAGATAGCCAGCAAACTTGGCAAGCCTATATTTGTAAATAGATGCATTGCACAAAAAGAAAGAATTTCGTATGCCCGTGTTCTCATTGAGGTGGATGACACTAGGCAGTTACCATTGTTGACCCCATTTTATACACCTTTTGGTGTACATATGCAGCAGAGGGTGGTTTATGAGTGGGTGCCATACTATTGTATCAACCTTTTGGTGTCCACTAGGCACTATTGCAGGCTGAAATTTTGCGTCGGCCAAAGGGGGGTCCCACCGTTCGAACTGTGGTGGGACCATTCGACCAGTCTTGGCGCCGATTGATCGGTGCATGAGGCCGGTTGAATGGGGAGCGTTGTTAACGGTACGACAAGCTTCTGATTGGACGAGAATTGAAAGTCAAAGCGTACTTATTTTTTCCTAATCTGGTATGTACCCATGGATCTGGGTCCATTTGCTCTTTTTTGCAGACTTTTGGGTGGATACTTGATCCTTTGCCGCTCCATGTCTCGGTTTTGTGCCGAAACCTTCCGATGCTCATAACTTTTGATCCGAGACTCCGATTGGGGATACGTTTGAAGTTCTTCAAAGCTTAGAATATGGGTTAGTTTGTGAGGGTGGGAGTTTTGGGTCATATCTTAATGGGGTCTCTCGCTTGTGGGAGGTTCGTCGTCTCCAAGCATGCCATTTTTCGTCATCGGGCGGTGAAGGACTTAAGAGACACCGAGTGGGGTGTCTACAATAGTAAGGTTACAAAGGAAATGTTCGCTTAACACATTCGGCTAAACCAAGGACAATGTCTCACCTAACAATCAACAGTGCTAATGGCAGAGCACTAATAAGTCTTAAATGAGCAATGTAAAGGCATTGCCACATCAAGTCTTCACGACCAAAAATAAAGCAATGCCCGTCCAAAGTACTCACACACAAAAAAAAAAAAAAAAAAAAAAATCGTGAGAGTGATACGTCGTGAAATAATTTGTAAAATCGTGAAACGATTCATATAAAACACAAAGTCTAGATAAGAGCAAAACTCTATATAACATATGTGCGCAGCCTTGTTATAGTCAAATGACGATAACATCAACCATAAAGGCTGGTAGATTACTCAAGCGGCTTCACAATGATTGATAAAGGCTAGTTGAACTTGCATGAACCAAAAATATGGCAACAAGCTGGCTAACGGTTACATGACCTAAAACATGCGGTGACCACCCATATAGATTCAGGTGGCTTAAAATCATTGATAACAGACCAAATAAGATCTAAAAAGATTATCACTTGTCAATCCACTCAAGGCAGAAAGAACCTGCACGAACCATGCATTGACTAACCCCACAAAATATAATGAAATTAATAATAATGTTAGTAATAGAAAAATGGAGAAATAGGCAATGTCTGGCTTAGTGGAGCATCTTGTTTAAGCCAATGGCCGACCATTTCTTACTCGACCATTGACTTCGCGGACTAATGATATAGGATGAAGAAGGAATACAAGCTACTAGAAAAAGCAACTTACAAGAAAGAAAAGGTATAGTCTAATACACTCAACATTGACACGCAAAACAATGGTTCGAGCGAACCCTTCCATCTCAAGTACAACATCATCACTTGAACTACTATCAGTAGCAACGTAATTATTATGGAAACAATCATTATCACTAACATACGGCAATGAATACTAACCTACTGAGAACTATTAGCCCATATCATGCTGTAACGGGCAATCCAATGTTCGTATATAAAAGGCTAAGACAATCACATGCCCAAACCAACCATAAAGAGATGCCATTAAGACAAGGTCTGGACTAGTTGAATTTCAAATTTTAAGCCAGTGACAGCTCAGTTCCTTCCCAATCACCAACTTTGGGGACTAATGTTTGGGTAGGTCCATAAACCCTACGAGCCTAGTCCAAAAGCACAGCCCACTAACAAAACCTAATACTTTATCTCTACTATAAAGACATAACTAAAAGTAAGGGGTCTCTCTTCTCTCCTATCTCTGATCTTCTCTCTTCTCTCTCCTCTACTCATATACCTCATTGTGGATCTAACTTGGGCGTTGGAAGCTCCGCCTCGGGCAGCCCACCCGGAGGAAGTTCACTGTGCAGGGTGGCGCGACGGCAACCACTACAACACCACCTTGTTTGGCTCCTTCGATGCACCACCCCAAAGCACTAGGGTACAATCACAAACATGCTATACAATCATCAAGACCAAGCACATTAGTGACATGAACTAAAGTAGGACACAATCATCGAATATACCCATAGAACTCATTCAATCATCGTCGAAGGATCATGTCTCTTGTTCGTTTTTTTTTTTTTTTTAATTTTTTTTTTTTGGATTTTGGATTTTTGATTTTTTTTAGATTTCTTTTAAATGCATGCAATATTTAAACTACCCTATATGCAAATGATAGACAATAAATAAAAATGCACCTGTCAAAGATACTACATGAAAATCTATATGAACTAACTACAATGCATTAAGAATCACCTTCCCCCAAGCTTGAATGTCACATTGTCCTCAACGTGAGAGAAAGGAGGACTATGAAGAGGGAAGGGAAAGAAAGGAAGAGAAATCACTAGGCCCCATGACAGTTTCTAAATGAAGACAAACGATGGGGGTGCATCCTTTTGTTATTTATTCAACATCTCTTCGGTTCGATCATCATAGCAAGACAACGCTCTTAGCAATTTGTCATACACACTTGCACACATATCATTGAGACATAAGTGAGAAACCATTATCACAAAAATATAGTCAAACCAAATGATTTCTTGATCATGTTTAATTTCCTTGAAAAGTCAAAAGAATGAGAAGGGTAAGCTTCACATCCAATCAACTAATGGTCATCCCAGAGGCTCTCCTTAGTAATGTAACTCATGATATGGCTACAAGCTAAATGAGTATAAGAACTATGCAACACAAACACGTCCACGGGTTCCGATAAGCCATAACCAATAGAATCAACGGGAAGCGAAGGGGAACCATGTGGTGAGTGCAAGAATATTGGAGAGGATATTATGTTAATTTTTTTCGAGGAAAATGAATCATGGTGCTCAAGATCACAAAATGTATTCTCCAACGACTCATCAACAACCTCATCCCCATGACAGTTTCTAAATGAAGACAAACGATCCCCAAGAGCTAATTGAGTCTCAAGCAACACATCAACTTTGGTGGCAAGTGTCTTTAAAGATTCATTCACTTCTTCATTAATCTTTTGTTGAACCACAATGAATTGTTCTAGAATTGACTCCAAATTTGATGTGGGCGGATGAGCGGGTTGGAGAGTTTGGTATTCTCCATGTGAGAGATTGGAATAGTCCAAAGTACCAAGAGTGTAGTCATTAGGGCAAGAATCGAAATGGTTACCTTGGTAGATGGCGTCATGATGTTTAGCTTGTTCATGCTTATATTGATATCCATTAGCATCATGACCATCATTTTTATACCAATCACACGAAGCATTAAGCACAACATATTCAGTCACACTCACATCACCAAAATACTGGAAACCAGTATCATAGTTATAATCATATGAATATGAATGATAATCACCATAATTCACTTGATCCCAACATGTTGACATTAGAGAGAAAGACAAACAAAAACAAAAGCCTAGTCTAGACGAATTTTTTCAAATTCGATATTGAAACAAACGTTGCTCCCCGGCAATGGCACCAAAACTTGATAGCCTCGCAAGTATACAGTCCTATCAAAGTAGTAAAAAAAAAGTATCCATAGGGAGCAAGGTTTCAAGTATCGAATCTATCAAATTTTATCTATCTAGGCAATCCAATCACAAGTTTCGGCTAATAGAACTACTAAATGACAACTTCGCACAAGGGTTGAACAAAGAAGAATGAACTAGGGTCGATTTCACCCAATCAAACCACTTGACTAACAAGACAAATTACACTAGCATGCCATTTAAATCGATGCAAAGACGGATAAAGGAAACCTAGAAATCTCTTTCAAACAATTTCTTGGCCAAATCTAACAATATTAAACCACTTATTTCCATGGGGTAGAACATGTTATGAGAATTAAGCACAAAATCAAATCCAAAATCCTACGAGAAAGCACAATCTGCTTTCGTGATTGAACTCTCAAGATGGTTAGTTCCAACCCGGTAACAAGTATTCCCCTTTCGATTTTATACAATTCACTTTAGTTAACAAAACACCTTTTTCAAGCAATTTGATTAACTAGGGCATAAAAAATATCATATGCAATCGATTTCAAGGCAAGCAAATACTAATTCATCGAAACATCAAGTAAATTTGATTGGGCTACATCAACCCTAATTAGGGGATTAGCTACTCATGCTTTCAAGAACAACAGAAATCAAATACCCAACAATGAACATGCTTAACTTCAACTAGATATTGAGAATAATTCTATAATTTGAAAGATAAAGCAATAGAGAGATATAGAGAGAGAGAGAGAGAGAGAGAGAGGGAGAGAGAGAGAGAGAGAGAGAGAGAGAGAGAGAGAGAGAGAGAGACAGAGAGAGAGAGAGAGAGAGAGAGAGAGAGAAAGTGAAGTAGAGAGAAGAGAAATTCACCAAAACCTTCAATTGCATAAATTTGAACAAAACGCCGAAGTCGATCAATCGTCAAAAACAAAACGATAAACTAGAATTTGAGATTTTAATCTAAGTTAAAACTAAGAAATCAAGTGAAACAATGGAGAGAGTCTTCATAATTTTAAAATAAGCCACATAGTCCTCTTATATTCCCAAAATAATGGTAGGAGAAGCCAAAAAGTCATCTCACAAAAATGGGCAAAAGCCGTGCATAATGGCTCTCGGACGACCACCACCCGCCCGGGCAAAAACATAGGGCGGAGGCTGCCCGGCCGGGTGGATAAAGCGCTGCTACTGGCTGCTGCTTCCGGAGGGTGCACCTGGCCGTGTGGGTGGGTTAGCCGGGCAGCACCCATCTTTCGACTTTAGTGATGTTTTTTGACCTAATTTCACTTGGAATTTGGCAAACACCCAAAATGAAAGTTGTATCCTTACTTCTTATCTTTCCACAGCCTCTTCAACCGCCTCATTTAAAGATCAAATGAAGAAGTTACGGCCGAAATACCGAACAGGTGGCGAAATGGCAAGAACGCAAGGCTAACTAGTGGCTTGTAACCTTTGAATTCAAACAAATCCATTGCATTCCTCAGTCATTGTAGCCTTCAAAAACTCTCTCCAATTCCATTCCAAGTCATGGGGTATCGAATTATTCCTGAAACACATCAAAACCGCAAAATACCCCAAGTAGTCATCTATTTTAAGAATAATTACAAAAATCACAAATAATTGATGTAATCATCTCAAAACTAAGTCGAATGAGTGCGAAATAAATATATAAAATGGTTAAATGTCGTACTCATCAGCACGCTAAAACTGTGCCTCTGTGGGTGAGGCTAAGTCTTTGCGTCAACCGTAGAGGCTCAGCGCCAGAGTGCTGAGCTCAACGATCCCATGCTGAGGCTGAGGGCCAAACCGCTTTGCTCAGCATCTAGCCGCTGAGCCTCTATGCTAGTGCGCTGAGCTCAACGCTCAACAGCCACGTATCAGACCCCCTGACGTCTGGGAATTCTTAATGGCGAAGGGTTATGCTATTGATAAACACTCTTGATCTCCTTCATTCAAAGAGAGAGGAGAGAGGTCGGATTTTGGATAGCTTGAGAGGCAATCAGCAAGGTGATTAGTAAGAAAATTCTGGTGAGAGAAATCAATTCTTGAGAACTCTTCATCATCTCCACAACATAAACAACTTTCCACCACCACAACCACCGCAAATTCCACCACAAAACACATCCTTCAACACTTTTCTAAACACAAACAACTAAACACACACCTCAAAACGCCCTAATCGAGCCTTATTTTCATCTTCAACTTGGGATTTCAAGCTTGAGGAAGCTCATCCAAGGGGGTTCCTATTCAAGGTAGCTATCCTGAGGGCAATCCACAATCGGTGTTACTTTCTAATTTATTTATTTCATCACTTTCATTATCTTCATCATCTCTACTTCTACCCCTTCTTTTCATTTTTATTGGGTGTGTTTAGCAAGTGATTTTGAGCATTTTTTTAGTTCACAAATAACCTCCATCATGTAGCTTGTTAGCTTGGATCGTTTTTCTCATGATCTAAATGAACTTGGAATTAAATTGGAATTCATGTTCACTTGGCTAAAACCCCACATAGATTAAGTGAAGAATTACCAATTTATTGTTTTCAAGAGCATGTAACTTGCCTAAATATGTCCTAAATGAGATCGATGCACCACTCACTTGTGCGATGTATATAGATATGGGTTCTCGAACAAGGAACAATAAAAGGATAGGTTCTTCAAATTGAATTATAATTCAAGGTCACCAAAGTTCTCAAACTATTAATTCAATTTCAAGCAATGTCGCCGCCAAAGGTTAGGTTTGTTGTCACCAAAGACAAATAGAGAATTAAAGCTCACCAAAAAACAATAAAACTTCAAGAGATTTAATATTCACCAAAGAAGATTAAAACTCAAAGTATGAAAAACAATTCATAATTCACAAACTCGCGCTCTGTCTTCCGTTTTCCCATTGATCATCAGCCCTTTAATTAGGGAATTACAAGCCTCAGTCTTTCCTAATACAACTAGAATAACAATTAGGAAACTACTAGTAAACAGGAAACTAATATAATTAAGAAACTTGCCTAAAACAAACTACTTAGGCTCGAAGTTATGGAACTTTCCTAATTATTACAATTCAATAATAACTCTAACAATTATCCTAAATTAAGGAGAATAATTATTAACTACTAAAATGAAAATAATAAATATAATAAAATAACAAATGATAAATTAATGTCCAATGGAGCTCATGGACATGAGTTTCGTTTCCAGACTCGTATGTTCCACTTCAGGCTCATTTTTTTACCAATTTAAAGTCTGAATCTTGGAAAGTGTTTAGCATGAAAGTTGTAGAGGTCGTTTTTATCTTTCCATAGCCTTTTCAACCACTCACTTCCGACTCCGTATGAAGAAGTTATGGCCAAAATATGAAACGGTATCTGAATTGTAACGAATTTGCGAATCATATAAAAGAAACTTTATTCCAGATCTTGCATGAATTGCCCAATTGATAATAATTGTGGGACACAATATAACAAGGACCCACTCAATAACCAAGTTGATCTTTAGCATGTTTGATCGTTGATGATTGTTTGGGTATCGATCACTTGCTCCTGCATCATTGTGATTCACCACATTAATCTTGTTCATGGACATGTGGTTTAGATGACATCAATTCATGAAAATGGTCTATTTCCTAAGCACCCAAAGTGACAACCAAAAATTACTTGGTCTTAATGCTCGCACAATCAACTTAGCAAAATGTAAAAGGGCTAAAACGATCTAATGCTTATCATGTAAATGTTCTGACAAAAGTTTTGATCCATTTGAGTAGAGACCGTTATCACCAACAGGCTAGGTGGCCTCCAACTAGTATTCCCCCGAACTCAAATCTCTTTGGGCATTTGAAGTCATTTCCTCATCCGGGAATGGGGTGCAAATCTGCTCTTAAATGACATCTCTTTAGATGTTTGTGTTTTAGCCTTTTCAAAATGGTTCCATATTTTCCTAAAATATGGAGGCAACTTCCTACACTTTACACATGCTTGAACATATTCCCCAAGCCATGCCAAAAAAAAAAAAAGGCGAAAAAAGGCAAATGAAAAAGATAAAAGGCAATCATGCAAAAATATCGCCAAAACGAAAATTGGACTTAATCCTTTGAGTGAGAAGGGTTCCGGTTATCAAACTTGGTCCTTAGAGTGGACATCTCTTAGATTTATGGCCCAAATCAAATTACTAAATGTAGGGACGAGATTACTATTTATGATGTAGTGCAGTTTAAATCACTCCGTCTTGGAAAATGGTGTTTTCTAATTACTCCTACAATATTTTTTATTTATAAGAATCCAGGATATAAAATAAATAAACATGCTAAATGTAAATAAATAATTGAATCAATGGCTTTAATGCATGAAAACTCTCCAGGAGAGTTTGTTTCTCATTTCAGAAATTTTATAACTCGAAAACTCAAAGAAGCTTAATAGAAACTTCTTTATCTGGAAAACATTGTTTTGTTTCATTGACCTCTACATCCCAAAATTAAAGTATATGTTCTACTACTCTTTAAAAAATTATTAATAATAAAATGTCAGGATAATTGACGTTATAGGCAAAAGAATATTAAATTCTCTCCATTATTTTGCTTCAAATTTGATACTGTTTTGATAATTGACATTTATGCGTTAGACAATAATGTGTTTCCATTTCCATGCAAACATGTCTGTCGAATTGGATTTGTGTTCGGTAACTTAGAGTTCAAGTCAATTATAGGTCAGGTCGTTTTGATTTCAGGTTGAGAAAGGCTTGTTCATGATACAAAGCATTCGGATTTGGGTTGACCCAATGAGTTGAGCACATACTTTTTAGTCCTATAATAAATGCATTTCATAACTCTATCTTAAACCTGAAAAATTAAATCATACGTACATATTGTATTGTTAATAGCTATAAAATATGTAGTTTTAAAATACTTTTACAATACACTATTAGGTTTTTTTATACTTTAAGCATTTTATCAACGCAATCGAAATATAAAAACCACTATAAAAAACAATTAAATAAGACGGTTCTATAAGGCTAAAATGATTCCTATCAAAAAGTATTGTGGAACATGGAGTATATCAAAATTATGTCAAATATAGGGGGAAAATCTCACTATAAAAATCTATAGTGAGCCCAAATTCTTGGCGATATGAATAAGGAGGGACGGTAGGGAGAGGAACAGTTCGTGGGAAGAGTTCCTCTAGAACAGTATTACGAGAAGTAAGGTAAGAGACAATGAACATAATGATTTACCATAGAAAACCCCTAACCCAATAGGAGAAAACAAAATCATGGCTCTGTAGGGAATTGGAACTACTTCTTCTTTGTTTATGAAACGCAAACTCGTGATTATAAAAACCACCACTCCTAGATCTAACTCTAGACCTAACCTTTTACACACTCACTCAAGCATGTGACCACTCCTTCAAAATACTCAACTTGAACCAGTCACTCAGAAAGTATGTTTCCCAAATACAAAGATTACAAAAGTAAACTATGCATGTTTGCATACAAGAGAAAGGCTTGACTCGACTGCTAAGACAAGAGCAGTTCCTATAGCGCAGATATGCTAAATGACAATGGTGTTTGCGTACTCAAGGAAAGACTGATTTCACGTTGAAGGCTTAATGAAGATATTAACTTAATACATAGTCTTTGTAGACGTGATATCAGGTTAATCTCTTCCATAGCTAATTTAGTCCATAACAAATTCCAAAAGATATTATTTGCCTCTCGAAAGATAAAGATATAATAATAGGAGAATATTTAGGTAGATAAAATCAGAATTATTCCAACTAACATACAACTGAATTTGACCAAGTAAAGAGATAATATTCAGCTATCAAAAGATAACGATATATTATCTTCTTACTCTCCAAGGAACTAACTATTTAAGGATATTAGGACTCTCACCAAAAGATTTTTCCCTAAATAATTATTCTGATTTTTTCGACACTACATCTCAACAAATAATCTCAATTATTTTCCAAAATAAAAATTATCCCATAAGATAGTCAAGAATAACAGCCTTGAGTAACTCGCTTACAGCCTTAGGGGGAACAAGTTCCAGGAATTGTTCATCCTACCTGCTGCACAGCGTACCTTCACCATAGGTTCCTTTACTTACCACTCTAACAAACCTTTAACAAGTACCTAAACACTTACATGAAGTCTAAGAAATAAAAACACTAAAACCAGCAACATTAGCTTCATGTATCCACTTGATCTTCAAGAACGCTTTTTTGGATCAACCATCAAACTTTTGGTTGTTCCACACATCACACAAAAACTTGTAAAACATTAGCATTTATGAAATAAGCCCACTTCGATTGTTAGCTCTATGAGTACAAGGAGCTCAGCTCCAATGGATGTTAATGAAACCCTCGATAGCAGTGAAACACCCGCGAATACCACTCAACCTTTGCTTATTGGTAGTTCTCTGAGCGCTGGGATTGTTATAGATGAACCACCGCCACCTACCCAAGCTGCTCGCCGATTAGATCTTGATAGAGATGTGGGATTGAATCCAACACCTGTATCTATTATGGAGAAACCTTGGTCAGGACTCTTTGCGAATAATAGGTCTACTTCTCATGGTATGTCCCTTTCCTTCATTTCCCCTAAATTGCAAGATGGGAAGAAACTTGTTGAACTTGAGGCCGAGGAGATCGAAAAGAACCATAGTATCTGGCAAAATGCTTTGATCTTGTATGTGGTGGGGGAGGTTCCGGCGTTTAGCTACATGGAGAAGTATTTGGGGAAATTGTGGAATAATGTGACTACTCCTAAGCTGTACCTTCATGATGAAGGTTTTTTTATAGTTAAATTTCACTCACTTGATGATCGCAATGCTATCCTATACTCTGGTCCATTCTCATTGAACAATATGCCTATGATTATTAAACCCTGGACCCCTGACTTTAACTTCAAAGAAGAATTTCTTAGGGTCCTACCTCTTTGGGTAAGATTTCCTAATCTTCCCCTTCACTACTAGGAGGTGAATTCTCTGAGTCGCATAGCTAGTAGTTTGGGGAATCCTGTATATGCTGATGAATGCACAACAAAGCAATTAAGGGTATCTTATGCTAGAGTTATGATTGAAGTTGATGTAACACAAGATCTACCCACCTCTGTGCCTATACTTGATTCGAATGGGAGGATACTTGAGCAAGCAGTTGAATATGATTGGAAACCAGAATATTGTAAGACATGCTTACAGTTTGGGCATGATTGTGCTTTATATCACCATCAAGCAAACCCTCCACCTGCTCCCAGACCACAGAAGAAACCCAAACAAACCAAGCAATGGGTAGCAAAGGTCTCTGTACCGCCTGTTGAGAATCCTGCAAAACAACTTCAACCACATATTGAGCAAGGGGAGAGCAGCTCAGGAAATGGAGTACTTGTAGACCAGGGGGAAAGCTCAGGGAGTAATGGACCAGTTGTTATCAGAACAGGTAGTGCCTATAGTGCATCTTCAGGATTTATACCTGAACCCATCACTACATCTAATGTCTTGAGTTATTAGACCCTGTTATTGAACAAATATTCCCTGAACAAGAAAAGAGTGCAGCTGAGACATCAATTTGTTCTGTGGAAGAGATTGTGCCTAATATGCCTACTGAGGTGCAAGCCTCCCCACCTACTCTTCAATGAAGTTGATTACTTGGAATGTTAGAGGGCTTAATAAACCCTTTAAACAAAAGGAATTGAAGACTTTTCTAGTCAAGAATAAAACTGCTCTTATTGGTGTCCTGGAGACAAGAGTGAAGCAACAGAAGGCTGATAGTATAATCAATAAAATTGCTCAAGGCTGGGCATTTCAACACAACTACTCTGCTGCTCCGAATGGGAGAATTTGGTTATTATGGAAACCAGATCATATTGACGTCCAAGTCATTTCTATTCATTCCCAATTTATTCATTGCGTTCTAGAAAGCAGACACACTAATTTCTCTTGTGATCTTTCTGTGATATATGGCCTTAATACTGTTGAAGAAAGGAAGAATCTATGGTATGAATTATCTCTGATAGCTGCTGGTATTCAAAATCCATGGCTGCTCAGTGGTGACTTTAATGCTGTGCTGAATAATGAAGACAGAGTTAATGGCACTAATGTTACACAACAGGAGACTGAAGACTTGCAAGCTTTTATGGATACTCACACTTTGGCTGAGCTAAAGACTATGGGAAGATACTACACATGGTCTAATAAACATGTTTGTAGTAAGATAGACAGGATTATGGGAAATATGGATTGGCATCTCAAATATGGGCAACTCACTGCAGAATTTGGTGAACCTTTGATCACTTATCACTCACCCATTCTGCTTGAAGCTGAGATTGTACATAGAGTTACTGAGAGGCCATTCAGATTTATTAATGTTGTAGCTGATCACCCTTGTTTTGAAGACACTATAGCTGCAGCTTGGGGAACTGAAAGAATCACCTCTATGCACAGATTATGGATGAAGCTGAAACAATGCAAGAATCCCCTCAAACAATTATACACTGAGCACTTTGGCAGCATTAATGATAAAGTATCTGAAGCTAGATCATCCTTGCTCCATATACAGGACAAAATGAAAAATGATATGGTCAATTCTGATCTTATCACTGCAGAGAAAGAAGCACTCATCAATCTGGAGAAATGGGATAATATTCTAGAGAAGATGTATAAACAGAAATCGAAGGCACACTGGATTCAATGTGGGGACTCCAATAGCAAATTCTTTTTTGCTCACATGGCAGAAAGAAACAATAAAAGCATCATCACCTCTCTATATGATGCTAATGGAGTTAAACTCACAAAAAATGAAGATATTAAAGCTGAAATAGTAAACTTCTACCAGCAGCTTATGGGGTCTGCAGCAGATTCTATACCTTGTATTGATATTCCTACTATGAGAAATGGCCCTGTGCTCTCTCCTGATCAACAACAGAAGCTCTTAGCTACTGTCACAAATCTAAAAATCAAAGAAGCTCTCTTTTCTATTGATGACAATAAGGCTCCAGGTATTGATGGGTTCAATGCATATTTTTTTTAAAAAGTATGGCATTTAATTGAGAATGATGTGTGTGCTGCTATTAAATCTTTCTTTGCTTCTGGAAACATGTGTCATTCCATTAATGCTGTTGTGGTCACTCTTGTACCTAAAGTTCAAAATCCTACAACAGTTAAAGAGTTTAGACCCATAGCTTGTTGTACAATTTTATATAAAATTATTGCAAAGCTAATCACTTGCAGATTACAGCATGTTATTGGTTCTGTAGTGAGTAATAGCCAGTCAGCCTTCATCCCAGGGAGACATATCTGTGATAATATCCTCTTGAGCCATGAGTTGGTTAAGGGATATACTAGGAAAGGGACTTCACCAAGATGTATGATCAAGGTGAATCTACAGAAGGCTTATGACTCTGTAGAATGGGGCTTTATTGAACAAATTCTTAGAGAGCTTGCATTCCCTGCTATGGTTATCAAATGGATTATGTCTTGTATCACCACTGTGAGTTACTCTATCATAGTCAATGGTGAATACACACAATCATTTCCAGCAAAGAAAGGTTTAAGACAAGGAGACCCATTGCCTCCCTTTCTTTTCACTCTAGTCATGGAGTATCTACATAGAATTCTTCAGTCCCTTGCTACAATTCCTGATTTTAACTATCATCCCAAGTGTGGCAAATTGGGTATAGCTCACCTATGCTTTGCAGATGATCTATTACTTTTTGCTAGAGGGGATTTGATATCTGTCAAGCTGCTGCAACAGAAATTTAATTGCTTCTTAAGTGCTTCAGGACTAAAGGCAAACATGGCTAAAAGTCAGGTGTTTTTTGGAGGGGTTCACCACCAGCAAAAAGAGGAAATTCTGAAGACACTTGGCTTCATTGAGGGTGAGCTCCCTGTTAAATATCTTGGAGTGCCCTTATCTACAAAGAAACTCTCTATTTCTCAGTGTAGACCACTCTTGGATAGAATTTTGGCTAGAATCAAGCATTGGACATCCAAACTCCTCTCATATGCTGGGAAATTGCAGCTTATCAAAGCTACACTCTTTGGTATTCAGTCATATTGGGCACAGTTATTTGTGCTTCCCCAAAAAGTAATCAAATTGATAGAAGCTCATTGCAGGAGCTTCCTCTGGTCAGGAGAGACAACTGTCACTAGAAGGGCATTGGTAGCACTCCGTGTACACTCCGTTCCGTCTCCCACCTCGATCTTACGATCGAGCAGATAAATCTCCACATAACGTTACGTCTCCCGCACTCCGTTACAAGATGTAAAGCCTCATGCCAAAAGGT
>BSSO01001465.1:0-23403 GCA_030267885.1 Mesembryanthemum crystallinum
ACTAGTTAAAATTTAAAAGGGGTGTAAAAGAAAACCCTGATCTAGCGACAAAAATTGCTCCCCATCCCTCTCTTCTCCTCAACTTGCTGTGCTAAGATTGGAGTAATATTGACTAATACCCATTTGTGTTCTTAATTGTTGATGAATCTTTGTTTGTTTCATTGTTTTGTTTGTTTTCTTAATTGTTTTGTTTTGCTCATTAATCTTTGTTTGTTATCTTAATTGTTTTGTTGATTAATCTTTGTTTGTTTCATTGTTTATGCAGCTACGTTTTGATGGACCCAATGAAAAGTCGCCGGAAAAAACCATACCTGGTATTGTAATTTGAGTTGATTAATTAAGCGTTTAAAAAGTACTCCCTCCGTTCTCTAAAGAAGGTGACTGCGGATTATCAAGCGTCACCTTGTTTGTAGAACGGAGGGAGTAGTATTTATTTTTTTATTTTTTATATGTTCCCCTCATAATAATTGTTGTATATGAACATCATATTCATTAAAGTTTTGGACTTGCATAATGATCTGCTGCTTTTGAATTTTGGCTTAATTTTCTCTTTTGTTTCTTTGTCCTTTTTCTTTTGATTCATGTAATTCATGCAGCTCCAGTGGCAACAAGTAGGGAGGGATGATCCTTTTAAGCTGTTGTCTGAAAATTTATAGCGTCTCATATACTATCTCGATTGCCCTTAACAGAAGCAGTGAGAACTAGTGTCCTTTCTCATAGATGGAAGCACCTGTGGGTTGATAGCCTTGGTCCTAAATTAATATTTTCACCTGAGTGTCGCTGGAACCGTGGGTTGATAGCTCCGCCTAGTAGTAAACTCCTTAAATTCAGGTCTTCGTTTGAGAAAGGGGTGAGTCGCATATTGGAAATCACTGATGCCCAGCTACCAACACCACTTGATGAGTTCACTATTCGCTTTGATCTAGGTTTGAGTTCCTCTCATGCTATTGATAGTTGGTTAGAGCATGTCTTTAGAAAGGGGGTTACCCGATTTGAACTGAATCTGAAACCTTGTGGGGTGCCCATTAAGCCAATTGTTAAAGACCCAAAATATGAATTTCCGTGTAAACCTAAGATCCAACAATGGCTTGCCATGTCTGAGATTCGTCATACCTTGAGGGATGTTTGTTTGAACTCTGTTTCTATTAGTTGTGAGGTTATTGAGCTTATGCTATCCGTATGTCCTATTGAGCGCTTGTGTTTGTGCGCTGGATGTCCTGGGAAGCTTAAGGTGTCTGGAGATCAATTGAAGACCCTAGAATTTGTCGATTGCTATTCTAGGAGGATTGACATCTCTGCACCAAATCTTGTGTCGCTTAAGTATTCTAGGAGGATTTACCGCAACTTGGAAAGCTTGAGCAGTTGGAAGTGCATATTGACGCAAAAGATGACTCTTGTCTCCTTTGGCCACTCATTCTGATTAAGGCAGCTCCCATCCTGCACAGTGTTTATTTTAAGGTGAATTTTCAATTTGCTTTAGTGACTGATCAATTATCTGCCCTAGTATTCGGAGTTTTATGTATGTTCATGACATTTCCATTGTTCTCTTGGTAGTTATGCCTTGACTTGGAAGAAAGTGAGAGACTCCCCCAGGTTAGTTTTTATCATCTCTCCTATGCACAATTTTTTGCATTCATGCAATAGACTTGTGCATTCTTATCATTGCAAATAATAAAAAGAAAATAAAGTATGTAAGACGTGACAAGCATACACCAATATATTGTATAAATGCGCAAAAATGGTGTGTTGGAAACGATTTTAATCCTTCCTTTGTCAATGCATTCTTATTTCACCCCCTTTGCTTAATTATAATGTGGGTTTCGTGGTTGTGTTAGGGGCGTGACCAGCTGCAACTGTTACAGAATGCCACGAAGAATATAGATCACTGTTGCTTGAAGGTTGTTGAATTGCACGGTTATGTTGGTGAAGCTTCTTCTGAGTTGGAGCTCATTCAACACTTGCTTGGTATCTCTCAATCGCTCGAGCAATTTGTTATAGAGCCTGCCTTACCTTACTGTGCAGAAAGCGTAGAAGAGGCTTACTCGGTTGATCCCTATTGGCTTCTTGATAGGTTGAGAGAGTCTGCCAAAAAGCTGAAAGACTTGTTCCCCCCGGGTTTCAGAGCCGAACTGATTGTGCTTTAGAGTTACCTAGTTAATTATATAAAGAGGATGGTTTAGATTTGTGTCATTTTTTTAATTTGTCTGGTTTTCTTGTGTGGATTTTTGTCTGAATCTGTAAGTTAAGCACCCTCCTTTTTTTCGGTTGAAGCACTTAAGTTTTGTTTGTCTAAAGAGGCTTTGAGAAGTTGGAAGTTAAATAAAGTTCTGCTTGGCTTCTCCAATTTGTGGACTTGGCTCCCAGTTTGTATGTTCTGATTTTGCATAGCCTAAATCCTACAGCATGTGTTTGAGAATCCATGATTTTAGGTGCCGTTTGGCCTGGCTTTTCCGGATGCTTTTGGATTTCAAAAGCACAAATGAGGCCAAACACTTGTTCTAAGAAAACTAGAAATTGTTTTGAACATCTATTTTGTCTTAGAAGTAGAAGTGTGGGNAAAAAAAAAATGGGGAAAGCTGCGCTCAAATCACTGGACACAAAGGGCTGCCCGACAGGATGGTTTTTGCCCTCAAGGGTGGCCGGTTGGGTGCCATAGCTACACCTGAACAGCACAAGCCACCCCGGACGGCTTTCAACATCCTCGCAACATTGCTTGACCCTCCTGGTCGGACAGGTGTCTATCTTACAGCATTGGGTAAATTGCCCTGGCCACCAGCCGGGCAGCTCCTTGGTAACTGGTAACGGTATGAGTACATACCTGGAACAACAAGATAGAGCATTGGGTAAAACAAACTGCTTTAACCCTTGTACAAAATACCATGTATTCCCAAAGCAGCATCCTTGGCTAGAGCATCAGTAGCTTGGTTTGACTTCGTGTATTGGTCGACAATCTCCAATTCCGTCAATCTGTTTCCTCAGTAGCTTCTTTGATGTATTTTTTTTTTTTTTTTTTTGATTCGTACCAACATATCAGTTCCCATTCTGATTCCACGATCAGATTATACAAATTCACTTCCCTAGGCCAATATGCATCATCTTCCAACGAAGGATGACAAGGTGGATTCAGGGAGTACGTCATACAGTATTTACTAAATGATTGGAGCCCTAACTTTGTGGGCTGTTCAACATATCCCCAGACACAAAACAGAGGACTTTTAGACAGTACACATCTTTTTGATAAGAAAAGAGTAACCCAAAGCTCTCCATCTGCTCCACCACCTGTTTACTTATCACAGAAGTTTACCTTTCTCGCCAGCAGCACTTACGAAGCATCATTGCTGCATTGTTTTGGGTAAAGAATGTCATAATGACCAGGACGATACAGCAAGGTTATGTAAGAGCTACCATCTCCAGTAACAGGTATGAAATCATGATGATTTACACTAACTCGACCAGTCTCACAAGAGCTACGATCCAGGTATACCACACGAATGGGCACGCCCAATGTATCTGATAGAGCAATGATATGAACATGATCGCTTTCCTCAACCATAAGCTCCACCGATGATTTGCAGAACTGATCAACGGTGGCATTTTGTTAATGAGATGATTTCTTTTATCATAGCCCTTTGTTGATAAGGTTGAGTCAAGGAATATGAATGTATCTGGATTTTCTTGCTGGGATTAGCATTGCTTGGTGGAAATGGAATCACAATGCACATCATATTGCTTGCAATGCTCTTGAATTTGATCCTGATTTGCAGCATATGCCCTTTTTTGTGGTTTCCTTCAATTTCTTTACCTCATTGACATGTAAGTTTTATGATAGGAAGATGCATTTCAATGCTGATTCGAGGTTTTTGGTCGGTTATCAGCATTTGTCATTCTATCTTGTGATGTGCTTTGCAAGGATTAATCTGTCTGCACAGTCTTTCATCTTGTTGTTGTCTAAGAGAAAAGTGCCCAATAGAGTGCAGGAGATTTTTGGGATGCTTGTGTTCTGGATTTGGTACCCATATCTTGTTTCTTACTTGCCCCATTGGGGTGAAAGGACTGCTTTTGTGTTGATCAGTTTTTCTGTTACTGCGGTTCAACATGTTCAGTTTTGCTTGAACCATTTCTCGGCAAATGTTTATGTTGGAAATCCAAGTGGGAATGATTGGTTTGAGAAGCAGACTGCTGGGACCCTCGATATCGAATGCTCGTCTTGGATGGATTGATTTCATGGTGGCTTGCAATTTCAGATTGAGCGTCATCTGTTTCCTAGGTTGCCTAGGTGCCAACTTAGGAAAGTTTCGCCCTTTGTTAAGGAGCTTTGCAAGAAGCACAACTTGCTTTATAATTGCGCGCGTCCTTTTGGCAGGCGAATGTGTTAACTTACAACACACTTTGCAAAGCTGCAATTCAAGTTCAGGATCTTGCCAATCCCGTGCCCAAGAATCTGTTGTGGGAAGCAGTCAATACTCATGGATGAGCTGTGATCGAGCATCTTTGTGTTAACATATCCGTTAATAATTCCATTTCATATTCTTCTTCGGTGAAGGCTTGCCCCTTTGGATCAATCGAAAATGAGGTCATCTTCGTTTCTCAGTTTGTTTAATTAGGCAAGCAGGTTTGATCCTTTCTCTCTCTTGTTCTAGGCCAGCACCATAGAGAGAGCCTAGGAGGGTTTGTAAGCAAAAATCATGTTATACCACCCGCAGAAGAAGAGGTGCATCTTTGGTAAACCATAAACTTCGCATAAACATTGTGAAGATCTCATTAGTATTCAATGTCATTTCTTCAGGTTGTTCATTCATTTGTTGTTCTGCTATAGTAGTATGAAGTTATGTTTGTATTTCTCATTGCCAGCCAATCTTCTTCTGGCTGCTTTTTTCAGTGAAATGCAAAATACCACTGATGTTATCATGTTTGTTCTGAAACACCAATGTCCTTGTTTATTGATAATCCTTCAGTGAAGCCCCACCATCTAAACTGTACACATCAGCTGTCCATTTAGTGGCTGAAATATCAAGAGCAAACCCTGATTTTCTTTCTACACAACTCCTTTGAAATAACAGAAGTGGTAGTTATGAAGTTGATATTTGATCAGTTCAGAGTAGAAGGTTTCTTGTCAAGTAAATATCTGATGTTTCTGAAACTTTGGGGCATTATTGATCATTTTTCAGAATATTCCCTATCCAATACTGATCCTGAAAGTTTTTGGCAGCATCGACGAGCCTTATTTGTAACACACCTAACCTGTTTAACCGTTAATATCAGTTTTTAGCGACTAAGCCACAGGTTAACCTTTTCAGCTTGAGACTGAACAATGATGTTTCCTACTAGAAGTTTCTATCATTTGATCTTAGCGATGAATGTTTGCGTTATGCACGAATTGTCGTAGGAGCTGTTAGGATCAATCTAATGAACTTTGAGAGCTGAAGTTGCTCCTTGTATCACATATTATGAACTGAAGTTTCATTGCTAAAGATCACTTAAAAGACCAAATAACTTCTCAACACATTTTATCTTCAGAGTTATCAGTTTGGTTAGTATTTTCAAAATCAAGTACAGGAGATGTACACACCAGTTTTTACCAGATTTGTTGAATTTGATAGAAGCATGCTTGCTGTTAATTGCTGCTCAATACAAGGTTGAGTAAAGATACTCTCATCCCAACTAAACAGATTTAACCACAAGATATTTTATGTATCTATTCTGATAATTTTTGCTAGTTTTCATCATGGAGAATCAATATGTACGTGACCATCCTATCATTGTGAATGGAAAATGAATCGACATTCGACAATAAACACGAGTTTCTGAAAATACGAGTAGATTTGAGAGTTCAGACATTCTTGAATGTTTATGTTCAATCTGATTTTGGGAAAAATGAACTTGGCAGTAATTACATATAGGTACCATGAACGAAGCCTCAAACACTACTAACCAAAATGCTTATTCGATAGCAATACTTCATTTGTTAAAATTCTTATTAATTCTGAACCAGAACATATCATACATAGTTTTTGTAGTGAAGAATTTAAAAGCTGTGATTCCGGCCAATTGACAAAAATGAACATTAGACAAAACACAACGAATCGATTTGATCATGTTACTATATGCTCGGTTAAATCTCATTTACTAATAAACAAGCCGGGCACGAGCGGGTTTTTAGAGCTCGTTTAATAAACGAGCCGAGTTCAAACATGGATGTGCTTGACTGGTTATGTTCGCAAACAATTCGTTTAAAACACGTTTGAACTCGGGTAATGCTCGTGTAAAGCTCGATCATATCATGTATATCAATAATTTTAATTAAAAAATCAATACGTATTTTGAATCACTTAATTGTATACAAGCTCGACTTAAATTTGAATCGTCTACCAGCTCGAGCTCAACTCGTTTACCTAACCAAGTCGAGCTTGAGCTCCAAAAAGTTATCGAGCTCCAGTTCGAGCTTGACTTCTAAAAGCACGATTGAGCTTGAGCTCGAGTTCAGTCTCGTTAGACAAGTACTCAAGTCGAGCTCAAATAGTGTTCGGCTCGGCTTGACTCGGTTACAGCCCTAGATACTAAGAGGGTTAGTAGTTCCAAGATTTTTTTTTTTTTTTTTTTTTTTGTTAGGAAATAGAACTTAGATAACTTAAATCGCAATGTTTGTAGCTATTGCTACTACATCATTGTTGCAGGCACCCTGTGCCATTACCGCATCATTATCCAAAATAACATAACAATCAGGTGGGGGATTATCCAAAATTACAAGATCCTGATAACTTAAAGTTCTAGCTAGCTTGGCTAAGCTGTCTGCTACTTTATTGCCTGCCCTGCCTTCATGCTGGAATTTCCACATCTTCCCATGGAGTAAAGCCCTACAATCAAGCACAATATTCATGTATGCACAATAGTTAGTGTTTCCTCCAAGAATACAATGCACTGCTTTGAGTGAATCAGATCTAAAGTCCACTAAATCCCACTGGTTTTGGTGGGCCAGTTTTAGCCCTTCTCTGATTGCAAGAAGCTCCGCTGTGACAATATCTGGCGCTTTCTTTTGTAGAAGAAAGCCTGTCAACCAAGTCCCCTTTGAATCCCTCGCACACCCTGCTAGACCAACAATAGAAGAAGGCAACACCATGGAAGCATCCACATTTACACTGATCCACCCCTGTGGTGGGGGAGACCAGTGTTGAGAGGGACTTGGGCTTCTTGAACAGGTGCTAGATTTGAAAGTAGAATGGAATTCTTGAGCAAGGAATAGGGATTTGTTATAGCAGGCTTGAGGAGGGGTGTGGGAAGCATTGAAAACAGTTTCATTTCTTTTTAACCAAATGCCCCAGCATAAAACCCAAAAATTATAGGCCAAGGAATATTTTGGAAATTAGCATTGGATGTTAAATTTTCCTTGAGCCAAATCTTAAGGTTTGAAGGTTGTAAGCAAGTATCAGGTGGTGAGCAGCAATTCCATACATCACTTGCATAAATGCAATCTCTTAACACATGTATCACATTTTCAATCAAATCATGGCATATAAGGCAATCAGAATTGGGCAAAACTTTCCTCCTAGCTAAGGTGTCTCTAGTTGGCAGCCTATCATCCCAAGCAAGCCAAAAGAAAAACCTTAGTCTAGGTGGTAATGGCAATTTCCAAATCCATTTTAGATCAATATTATCATCATTACTTAAATCACCATCCTTGAGCAAAGCATTGTAAACACTGGTCAGATTAATCTTGTCATCAAAAAAGAACAATGAGGTCTTGAAATCAGTTCTATTGCTTTCAGGGATAGGAACCCTCTCCATTAAATCCATAATATCCGGAGGGAAGGAGATGGAAAGGTGACTAAAATCCCATATATTTCCCATAATACAACTACAGACTCTCAGACCATACTCCCTGCTCAACAAAGGGCCACTAATCATGCTTCTAAGGGTACCAGACCCCAGCCAATTATCCTCCCAGAGATTAATATGCTCCCCATTATCCACAACCCAGTACATACTGTCATACAAGAAGTCCCAACCTTTCCCAACATCCTACCAGATATGTGACCCCCTGGAGAAAGGGGAGTAGGTGTCATTCCTACAATATTTAGCTTTCAGAACTTTGCTGGCTAAAGAGTCAGGTTCAGACCAAAGATTCCACCCCAATTTAACCATGTGAGCCTGGTTTTGGATGATATGGTCCTTAATTCCCAGTCCCCCCTCTTTCTCAGACTTTGTCACTTTGTCCCAACCCACCAAATGAATTCTTTTCTTCTCCTCAGTATCACCCCACAAAAAGTAATTGGATATAGTGTTAAGTTTTTTAAGTGCCATAACAGGTAAGGAGAGACATTGCATGACATAAGTTGGGGTGGCAGTTAGGGCAGATTTTATGAGACATACTTTCCCAGCTCTAGATAAGAGTTGGGATTTCCATCCAGCCAGTTTCTTCCCCACTTTATCTATAATCCTTTGAACATCTCTTTTACTTGGCCTCTTAGAAGTTAGTGGAAACCCTAGGTAGGTTCCTAGGTCTTCAGAACAAGGGGCTCCTAGAGAGGAACTGATTCTGTCTCTGATGCTCTCAGGAGTCTTTTTGGAAAACATGATTTGGCTCTTGTCAGCATTGATTTTTTGACCAGAGGCAGTTTCAAAGGTTTGCAGAGTGTTCTTGACAGTATTCAAGGTTTCCTCAGTAGCTTCCCCAAACAGAATGAGATCATCAGCAAAGAGAAGATGAGATATTGGAAATTTTGATCTGCCAACAAGAAAGGGGGTCCACTCACCAGCCTCACAGGACTCATGTATGATCCTAGACAAGTATTCCATACAAAGGATGAAGATATAAGGGGATATAGGGTCCCCTTGTCTTATGCCCCTAGAAGGGGTGAAGCTATCAGAAGGAGTACCATTGACAAGCACAGCAGAAGATACAGTGGTGATACACTGCATGATAAGGTGAATAGAACTCTCATCAAAATTGAATGAAAACAGGCAACTCCTAATGAAATCCCATTCCAGTCTGTCATAGGCTTTCTCAAGTTCCAAGATTTTGTTGGTAGCTAAGCTGCCAATTCCGTCTAGGATCACTAAGCAATACATCATTTCTCACATTTCCGAATTAAATATGGTTATGAAAATATGCTAAGTGTTAAATAAGCTAATTTATTCTAGTTATACTCAACTCAGTACAAATATTTTGCCTAATTACAGAAAAGACTTTTGGTTGACTACCCTAATCATTCATTTGACTATTACTTGGCTTGAAATAGGGTTGTCAACTTATCTGCTAAGAGGAAAATTTAAGCAAATCGATCCTTAACAGCATTGTCAGCATCAATAACAGCATTGTCAGCACATACTATTCTTGGCCAGAGACCAGCATATTAGATGCTTCCAAAGTTAGTATTGAAATTTAAGGAGTATATACCTAACAAAATCCAAACTATTTGAGCCGATACTACAAAATCACTACAGAATTGTTAATAATAGAGTTAGAGCACTAAAAATAGCATTGGCAGCACTCGCTATTCTTCGCGAGAGACCAGCACATGTCCTATACACCACCTATGCACCTGTGATAGCAAATCCTGCAGACAGAACAAATGAACTGTATAACTCCACAGCAAAGATTTCTATGAGAGACTCTAAGACCTAACTGATCAGGACTTGATACAATTCAAAATGAATAAAGCCACAAACATCTTTAAAGCTATTCAATCCTGATATTTAGTTTAAGATTTCAACGATGAGGGACTAACCAAAATCTCATCATTCAAATGTTAGAGAAGCAACTTCAATAGGGTATGCATGTACACTGTATAGCCCGTTAAAAACTAAAACCAAAAGAGGGGAAAAAAAAGTGAGTTCATTCCTGTTTAAGCACTTACCTACTGTTCTTAAGCTTTGTAACCTGTCATGGATTATTATTCTTAGCTTGCTGATCTTATCTAGCAAGAGAGTGATAGATGATGTGAATTTTCATCTATCAGAGAAGAGGAAAGAAGAGGAGAAAGAAGAAAAGAGAAGGAAAGAAAAAGAGCTAAAAGAGTAAGAGAGTAAGAATAGTAGAGGAGAAATTTGAGAGAGAATTAGCTGCTGTTTCAGAGCAGCTTAGAATGGAGAAAAAAGGGTGGATTTCGTCCCATTGATAAGGAAGGTGGAGCTCCCTATATAAAGGGTGAACAGGTCCCAACAAGCCTAGCCAAAGGGAACACATACAAGCCAATTTGTGTGAGTTGGTGTCGGGAGCTGATGAAGGGGAATTTTTGGAAAAAGAAGAAAGGGAGGGAAACCTCTATGACATACGTGAATCCTCACTAACTGATTTACCATCTCAGTTTGAGGTGTTCAAAGAGGAGGGGCTCAAAGAGGAGACAAATCCAAGTCTTGATTATGTGGATTTAGTTCCTGTTTACAATGAAGAGGAGGCTGACTTGGATCTCTTTATTGAAGAGGCCGAACGAGCTGAAGTAATTCTGAGCTGTTCCAAAACAGCCAAACCAGAAGGAGGAGAGCAGCTTTTGGTCCTAACGCTAGATGGAAGCTGTCCGGATTTGCTACCTTGGTTGGGTGAGGGTCTTTGTGATCCAAAAGGCCGGGTTTGGCAAAGTGGTCTAGAGCACTTGGAGGGGAATGAGGGTTCAGGGATGTTACCCAACAAACTGACGAAAGCAAAGCCATACCCTCAATATACCTGGGAGTAGTGTACAGGTCATATCTTGAAGCCAAGAATGATTCCTCATCCTAGTTCTTATAACATGTTATGGCTCAAGGCCGGTAATTCAAAACTGCTTGTTTTCTTGTTCTCTTGATGAATATGGAAGAGTGGTGATGAATGTTTCCGGACCTCTTTTGTTCTTACTTGGATATTTGTGACCTCTTGGAGATGGGGGTCACCAACTGTTCCAAGAGCAATAGAGGGGTGACCTAGGTGTACAAACCACTCACCACATTGGTTTGTGCATGTTGAAAAGGTTAAAAGTGACCTTAGCACTATTAGGCTACTAGCCTCTTGTATGTATACAGCCATACAGGGAAGAAGAGCAATCAACCTGTTCTATGGGGTTAAGCTGAAGCCTCTAAATTTTTCTTGATCATATTGATGGGGCTTGTTTTGGAACAAAAGAAAAATGAGCAACAATTTGTGTGGTCATCAAAAAAACATTAAGGGGCAGATTATGAACAAGTAGAGAACTGCCACAGCAAGGGCATGTTCAACAGGTTTAGTATGCAGGTTCAGTAACACAATGGAATTTCAAAAGCAACTAACTAATTACTGTAATTAATTGGGGGCCGTCCCAAACATTTTAGGGGCCCTGTGCTAAAAATTAAAAATAAAGCCCTAATTTGTTTTCCCCTTCTTTTTGATGAATTGTCGAATACTTAGCAACAACATTCAACCACTTGGGAATGCAACTGAAATGTTTGTGCAAAGTACATGATCGATAACTAGTACAGAGTATTAGCAGTAAACTACCTATAAAAAGTGGTTGATGTGAGTGGTTTGACATTCTCATCACTTAAGTACGGTCGAGTATATTTATAAACGTGAATGAAAAAATAGTTTGTAGGAATTGAAGCCTAGTGCAAACAATATATTATCCAAAACCGCCCAAATATCATCCATTACACATTTTATCCAATTAATTCGATAACCGAATTGACTCAATCGCAATAGCATCTTATTCGAATTGCTCCAAAATTGAAATGGACCCGAACAAAACCTACTCATTATCCAAATACTTTGAAAAATTGAGATCCAAGGATAACAAAAGATGATTATTGATGAATCAAATTCACATAAATGAAATTTTACTATATCTTGACTTTATAAACTGTTTAGTTCATACTTATATGTCATGAAATTCGATCTAATCCAAAACTCGAATAAATCAGAATAAAATCTAACCCGATTCAAGTTAATCCAAAATCCAAACTAAACCAACTAAAGTTGATCCGAAACCCTGGCATTAGTATGAATTAAAGTCGATTCAACCGACTTGACCCAAATTGACCCGAATAATTTTGTAACCCGAATTAATCTGAATCGATAATAACCCGAAATAAAATTATTCGTTTATTTTAGTTATTTCAATGCATGGCCCATACCAAAAAAAAAAAAAAATTCTCTTCAAAATTTTCAAGCAATTAAGAAGCTAACCAAAACAATAGGAAAAAATAAAATAAAAACTTTAGGCAAGCGGAATAGGAAAATAAATGTGGAAGAATGAAATAAAGCTAAACAAGGAAAAGTGTCGATACAATAAATGGACTTTGAAATTCTACATTTGTACTTAATTGCTCCAATAGCATAAACAGTCTCCAATTTGTCAAATACTCAACAACGGATACAAATTAATTACTGATTACTATAAAGAGAACCTTAGAGAAGGACTAGCGTTTTCCAGAAAATACTACTAGTAATGATATATTGAGTAAAGAGAGAGGTGGATAATTACTGGTTACTACAGAGAGAACTTTGAAGAATTGAAAGAAGAATGCAAGAAACAAAGAGGCAATAATTGACAATGGCCATCCGTGTTGGGCATGCCATTTAAACGGCACAACATTAAAACACGAAAAAAATATATTTTACCACTTAATCAATGTCTTCCATCCCAGCCTCGCCAGCACCTCCAGCCCCTCCAGCCTGGCCAGTTCCATTGCAGGCCCCACAACTATTACCAGCAGCTACAGCCTCGTCTTCCCAAATATAGGAAAAATTACGCGCTCACATTTTTTCAAATTATATAATTTATTGCTAATAAGTGTTTCGCAGGCCTAGTTTTATTTGTAATGTTGAGTGCTATTGTGTTCTAATGTGTTTTCCTTTCTTCTTTCTTTTATGATTTTACTTTTTCTCAAAATAAATTTACAAGTAAATTTGTTATAATTATTTTATATTACATTACAGTATATTAAATTATATTATAAACAAACCAAAATATACTGTAATGTAAAATAATATTATAGCAAGATTACTCAACACAACAAATAAAACTAGGTCCGCCAAACACATACTAGCTGTAAATTAGAGCCTCTAGCCTTGTCCATTGTGGAAACAAACTCTTCGAAACCTTGATAAGCACATAATATGTATATAATTTAGTTGATTTTATAGTTAATTTTGTTATTTATTTTGTGTTTCCTTGGTGTTTTAGTTTGGTTTTGTCCCCTTTTGTTCTAGTTTACGCTTTTCCTTGTGTTTTTGCGTTTTTGTGCCTCCATTAGGTGTTTTGGAGCTAAATGCAAACAATCAAGGAGAAGACGAGCCTAGAAGAGGACATTGAAGAGAAGAAGGAGCAAAAACGGCCACGGTTTGGGCCGTTTTATCAAGAAAACGACCGTTTCACTATCGGCAATTGGCGGAGACAGAAGGACCAAGAAAACGGCCAGAAAAACGGGCGCCTGGAAAAAAACGGCCAGCCCGTTTTTCCTGACCCGCCCGTTTTTCTGGGCTGTTACGTCAGCAGTATAAAAGGAAACGTACCATTTTCGGGAAAGGGGGAGCCGCCTTTGGGACCTTTTTCAGCGTTTTCCTCTGAACCCTCAAGCCTTTTCCTAGCTTAGCACTTATTACTTTCCTTCAAAAATTAAAACTTTAGGATAATTAATGGCTTTTANATTTTGGATTAGTGAAGATCTTCATCATTTTGTAAGAAATTCTACCTCTATTTCATTTTCAATCTATCACAGTTTCTTTACCTACTTCTAACATGGTTTTGTCATTGGATAATATGAATGTATTTTTGGTTTTTGCCATGATTAGTGAGTAGTTTTCTATGCTAGGAATTGGTTGAGCTCCAACTTAGTTGATTATGCCAAGTTAACCCCAATCCCCCCTTGATTATCATTTTTCCCCTTGATTCGAAATTAGCATGCCAAATGTTCGATGAAATGCTTGATCAACATTTTATCTTGTTTTAGATATTTGTTAGTCGTTGAAAGATGGTGATAAATATCGGAGAGGCTAATTCTTGGACATAGGAACTGATTCCACGAAAGTGGGTTACAATTCTTTGTGACTAAAATCCACCACTTGGTTTGATTGCGCTTGATTATGTGATTGATGTCTAGAAATAGAGTCATTAGCATGATTAAGTATTTCTCATCCTTTGAAAGGAGATGGGATATTTTGGTGGATGTCATCTTGGGTTGATAATCATGTTAGGGGTTTTGGGTATTTTTGAGCATGATTAACTTAGTTGGAGGTAGACCTAATTCCTAGTATTATCCTTGCATTTAATTTGACCTTCCTTGTTCCTAGTTAATTATTTGCCCTCGAACCTCCTTGGGTTAATTAGATTCATCATTATTATACATCTTTTTCTCATCCGATTTAGATCGTTTAACCACTACATAGCCTAGTGTTTAGCCTAGAGTCCCTGAGGATCGACTTTTTACTACTTCGATAAACCCGTGCGCTTGCGGGTCTATCAAACCTCTAGCCTATTTCTGTCCTCATCCAACTCCATTATCTTGGCTCCAATCGAACTTATCTTGTTGAGTGTATTATGAGCAGAAATTTCGTCTCCAGAATCAGAATATGTCATGCGAGCAACAATGAGATTTTTTCAAAATTGAAACTTTCTCATTACAAAGCTCCATTCGAAATAGAATGTCAACTTTAGATTCGATTTCGCGGTTGAATTCAATGAATTGTTTTTGGTATAAATCAGAATATATATTGTAATGTCAACTTCTTCAAATTCATCACCGGATTCTATGAGTTCTGAGTACTTAGAACGTTGAGTTACCATGTTCTTATTCGTTAAGCAAAGGTTCTCTTCGCAAAGTTCCATACGCGGTAGAATATCGACCTTGGACTCAATATCTCTATTAAACTCTAGAAATCTTTTTTAAGATCGATCAGAATAAGCCATGACCGGAGAGAGAAATACGGGAGTGGAATGCGGAATGTCACTCAGTTAAGACTATTGCGACGGTTTAAGTAGTAATTCTGGGATTGTTGGGCCTAGTGTTTAACCTAAAGGTAATTCTAGAATTGTTGGGCTGCTTCATAATGTTTAGGCCAAGCCTGTCCAATATTTCACATAAGTCATTTAATGGCATTGAATTATTGTCAATAATTACCATCACTATTTTTTTAAATTATACTATTTTACTTGAAAAGTTTCACCTTCAAATTGTAAATTAAAATTGCATTTTTTTTATCGTTTTATATATATATATATATATATATATAATACCACTTTTACTTCACCCGTACTAGTTTTTCGGTCACCAATACCAGTTTTTTTATAAATCAGAGTTACTATGTACTTCAACCGTACTATTTTTTGGATCATCATTAGTGTCAGTTTTTATGTCATTAGTACCAATTTTTAGGGCATCAATACTGATTTTTGAGTCACAGTTTTTGATACATCAATACCACCATTAATTCTGCAAAATTAGTTTTTGGGTCACTAAAACCAATTTTTTGGGTACCAATTTTTAATACTTCAGTACCACTATTTGGTTCAAGAGTACTAATTTTTGGGTCATCAGTATTTTGATAAATCATTACAACTATTTTGTCCAACATTTCACAATTTTTGTGTCACCACTACCAATTTTTTGGTCATCACTTTTTGGGTCACCAGAATCAACACAGACATAGGTTGTTAGTTATCGCTTTTCATTGTTGAGTGAGTTCAATAAGTTCAGGACATTCAACTTAGTTTAGTTGAGCAATTATATTTATTATTCGGTTTAGTTTAGTTTAGCAACTACTCCCTCCATCCCGCAATTAGCTTTTAAAAACACCATATTTTTTGTCCCAATATTAGCTTTCAAAACCCATAAAATCCTATAACTTTACTATAATACCCCTCCACTAACTCACAAATACAATAAAAAATACACTCTCTCTCCAATCACTCTCTCTCTTTCTATCATTTTTCTTTTGCTCTCTCCAATCACTCCTTTTCTTTTTATTGCAAGGGCAATTATGTCTAAAAACACTCACCTAAAATCTTGTGCCCTCCCAGTTTTTGAAAGCTAATTTCGAAACGGATGGAGTACTTGATTATTCAGTTTGATTTACTTCAACTTTACTCTATTAAGTTGAAATGAACAAACCTAAAGCAAACTCAATTGACCATTTCTCAAGAGATAAAAAGGAAGTTAGAATTACTCTCCAATAAAAGAACATTTATAATGCATCAAGCTACTTCACATAATCAACAGTCTCAATGTAATAACAAAATCATTCAGATTTCATTTTCAGCATTAATTAATATCAGGAATTCGTAAATAGGACTCTCTCCTCTTTTTTGAACTTCCTTCGTCATTGGGCGTGACTAAAGGGTACCTCCTAACACACGGCCTCTTGCCTTTTTGTCTCTCATAATGTAATTTGCACTAACAATACACCTATTACTTCCGAATGAAGAGAATATATATAAATCACAAAATATAATATCAGGCCGCCTGATATATCAGGCGATATCAGGCGTATAGTACTGGGTAAACAAAAAGTAGTACTGGTGACCCAAAAATTGGTACTGATGACCTAAAAACTAGTATCACTTTTTTCTCATCTTGTATCACTCCGGTACTGATTTTTGCTTATACAGTACTACTTTTTATTTGCCCAATACTCGGTTGATATATCAGGCGGCCTGATAAATACTCGGCTTCAGGCGGCCTGATAAGAGAGTTTTTATATTGGCTGTAGCATTAGGTCTATCACTTTGAAAACCTTATTTAAGAAAAACCTTCACTCGATAGTTCAAGTACCACTCACAAGTTACAAATTACAATAATATAGTACTACTTACTACAAACAGAGGGGGAGGGGTGGGGGGTTTGACAAGATTGGGAAAATCATATGAGTTCGTTTTACAATACGTGTGTCCGAACGTTCATACAAACACCCCTTTACACAATAAGAATGAATGTCCACCCATCTTTCTTGTTAGTACATGTAGTTCATCTGGGAAAAAGATTGTTAGAGCTGCAATAATGTTAGTTCTTTGAGTTTCCATCTCTTATCTTCCAGACACGGGGTTTAACAGCCCATGCTTGTTAAAGGAGTCGATACTCCAACTATATGTCGTCGTGGAGAGAGAATTCAGAGCAACCACAACAGATCTCATGGTCGGTCGAAGCTCAGGATCCTCTTGAGTGCACTCTTTTGCAAGTTCTGCCATCTGAAACACAACATGAAAAGATACTACTACTTTCAAATGAACGTCTTTGGACTCGAATGTTCCTTATGTTTTGTCGTTGGTCGAATTTTTACCTTGAGAACTGAGTCAAGAGGGTATTCCTCACCAAGCCTGGGATCAACTAGTTTGCATATGCTGCTTGGATCAGGCTTATGAAGTGCATCTTCAAACTGTTAGGCAAAGAAGAAACCAAAATAGGCGTAAATAGAAATGTTGCATTAGCTAATTGATAGATATGATAATAGCTTAAGGAACTATGAAATATACCAATATGAGCATTAATTCGCTCTTTCACCAAAAGCTATTTCATTATAATCATATTCATACGTTTAACAAGTGACATAACTACTACTTAATCAAACTACATACATAGAAGTTGACGTGTTTCGACATATTTTCATAGGTTACAAATGGAGAGAAAGAAATGGAGCTAGCAGGCATTTCCTCTCATGTGGCCCAGAATCTGAGTTGCATGCAATAATTGAATGTAGAAATGAAAAGTTAAATAGGATAGGGATTGGGAAGTGAGTTTAGATTAAGGAATAATTGTTTACCAAAGTAACAAGGCTCTTTGGTTGAGGACTCGATCCATCTTTCACCACGGCTTCTTTGGCTGATATGAGTTCATAGAGGACAACACCAAACGCGAAAACATCTATTTTGGGAGAGAGATCGCCAAACTGGGCATACCTGTGTATAATAGCCAAGAAAGTCAAGATCATTCCTAAAGAGAGACTCACCACTCATAATAAAAAAGGAAACCATTATTGTAGCAATTGTAAAATAATATCTTGCTAACTGTCAAAAAGGAAATGCAAGATTATATTCTTGTATACCATGTCAGGGATTCAAGCCTCCTAGCCCCTAGGGAGCGCCCAGGTCAAGGATTCAAGCCTTCTCAGGAGCCTGCATATCTAATCTACTGTCCCCACAAATACTATTTACTACGTATCTAGTGATCAAGTTTACTTCCATTATCAGGACAAAAGCAAGTGCCCAATAAGTTAGTAATGTCTTAGCAAAAGATAAGACACTGGCCTACGTTAGTCTCAGGCGAAAAAGCACTCTGCTGATCCCATCTATTTTCCTCTATTTTAGAATGTTTTATCAAAGGAAAAATCCAAACGTTTCAGCAGCAATCTATTTAATTTCCAAACACATTTAGTTTCTTATCTGCAGTATAATATATCTTTCTAATCATTGAATTCCACCATACATCTAGCAATCAACAAGGGTAAACCTAGGTACAACCTATTGCCATTGAGCATCCATCTGTAACTATGAAGTGCACAAAAACAAACATATTCACCAGCAACGGTCTGGAGAAAGGTTATCATTTTTAAGATTTAATTCATCAAAACTAATCTAGCAAAAGATTTGAGTTTCATTCACTAAGCAGCCATGCAGATAGTGACTTGCTCCAAAAGTTACAGAGGATAAAATCATCAGCATTGACTGGCTGCACAGATTCTATACGGCAGGGTCAACTCATCAAAAAGCTTCATTCTGTCCACTAATTGTTAATTGCTTTCTCATAAAGAAAACCAACATAATTGTACACTTACTCTGGAGGCATATATCCAAATGTGCCAACAAGACCAGTCTGTAAAGATGCATTTCCAACTTCCGCTAGCTTTGTCAATCCAAAATCTGCAACCTGCAAAAGGTCGAAAATTGCAAGGAAGTAGATTCTGCTATACCTAACAGAAAAGTTGGAGCTCATTCAAATACCTTTGCATGGAAATTATTGTCCAACAATATGTTAGCAGATTTAATATCACGATGAATGTAAACAGGTACTGTGTGCTCGTGGATATATTCAAGACCTCTTGCTGAATCAAGAGCAATTTGCACTCTGGTAGACCACGGTAGTGCAGCCTTTTCTGGAAAGACATGGGAACAAGATGTAGGTATGAGTACAAAATTTTAGAAGAAAGAAAAGGGGGATTTTACTCAGGAAACTCCACCTGAACCACGCAAATGTTGGCTTAAGTTGCCATTTTCAATGTATTCATACACCAGAAAAAGGGAACGCTTGACACAGTAGCCAATTAAGCGCACCTGCAGTCATATGATGATGGCTGACTAAGAATCAACAAGAAATTATAAATTATACCCGGCAAGTAAGTTCATGAGTTTGTTACATCAATCGAAATAAGTGCCGGAGAAAAATATCTTGTGTCCCATGTCCCAACTGAGCAGATGATGTGACAACCATATGTATAAAAAAGGGTTAAGAGCAAAAAATTCTAGTAATTATTGTTATTGTTGTTGTGGTTCTTTTTTTCTTTTTTTATAGATAAGGAAGAAGTATATTGATAAGTATCATAGTTACAGCAAACAGGACAAGGTATCACCCACAAAGAACTTGAAAAATTTGCCCAATGCCCTCAAACTTGAAACAGAACAACTTAGGGAGTGGGCCTAATTTTCTTTTAAACCAAAGAGAAGCTAAATAAGTCACACTATTCCTAAAGATGTTTAAGAATGACAATGTGACTATGGCTATGGCATAGAAGAGTAGACACAACCACATGTCTCTTCTGGGATCTTCTGCTAATGTTGTTCCATTTCCCCACCCCCACCCCTATCAAAACTTAATTTGACCCAGCCTCCCTTTTAAACAAATTAAGAGCAGATGTGGAGCAAATTATAATGGGAGCAAAAACAAAAAGACCTGATTTCTTAGTATTCTGTGCAATATAAAATGTGATTTTAGTTACATCACCTTTCTTGTGTTTTCATTACTTTTCCCTTAGATAGGAATGAGTTGGATTTGAATTATCAATTTTGTTAATTTTAACAGCTGTCAATTGATTGCTCTCACTCTCAAAATTGAAACTTCTTTAGAATATGAAAGACACAGTAGGCTAACCACTGCAGTAATCAGCAAGTAATTCAGCTCTTCATTAAATCTCAATTCTTCCCAAAAGCCCGTTACATCAGATGAAATATCTTGATATATAGATGCAATGGACAGTGGTTCACAATAAGTTGTTAATTCCCCGTTCAAACTTTTGATTAGGACAAAAAAACTGAACATTTTAATTTGATTTTTCAGGGAGGTTAGAACTTGAAACCATACTTGGAAAATCAGAAAAAGAATAGGCTTAGAAACATAAAAGATAGCTACAGGCTGGCTCAGAAGAATGTGACTTAGTTTTATAACTGAACAGGACAACCATGACTTTGAGAACAAAAAGGGAGGATGTATACCAAATTCAAGTGATGAACATGCGATAAGACCTTCAATTCGGCAAGAAATTCTTTATTTGCTTGCATATCCATCTTCTTGATTGCTCCTTTCTGGAATAGCATATAGAAGAAGATGTAATAATGACCTCGTATATGCATATATATGAAGAAGAAAAAGAAAGATGTTGAAACTCATAGATAAATTGACAGAACAATAAGAACATGTTGATAAGAAAAGGAAAAAGAAACAAAGTATTCTGTAAACAGCTCCTGAAGAAGACAGGATTACAATTCTACTTTTCGAAGAAATCCTCAAAAACAGTGGCTGTTCTGGAACTGGTTTGAGATCATCAAACCAAATCTTATATCGTTAACCCATTAAGTTGAAAATTTGCCAAGTCTCTCATAAGTTCTATGTGTTCCACAACATCTGCACAACAGTGATATAAATTCTGAGTTTAAATACAATTTTCTTTAGATAAAAAGAAAATTATCTAGCAAGGAGAACAAGATGTCCCCAAACAGAATTAAATTTATAGATTATCCCAATTCATTGGACATCAGGATCTAGATAGCGTTCAAAAGCTCCTCCCACCTAGCCCACAAAAAAGCTAAATGAGTCATCCTGTCCCACACAAGCTTCGGTGACAATGTACTCTTAAACAACATCTTAACATTTCTCTCCAACTAGATACATCACAGGACCATGTACAAAGCATTACGCTATAGTAGCTTCTCTCCATATCTCTCAAAAAGCCCATGAAGGGGTATCTGCAATAGCTCCATGATAGCGGCCGGACACACCACATGCTCCTTTAAAAAACCATAAATTGTGCACCTTAGATAGAAACCAAGTCATATCACAATAAAGAAGAACATGTGAGCAGGACTCAGTACAAGCACAACAAAGCATGCACACGTCAGGAGAGATAGTCAGGGTCTTATCCTCCCTCTATGACAAATAATTAGTGTTAATTTTCCCCAAAGGCAGTGTCCGACCAAGCATGTGTATCAGCTTGAGCACTATGGACCTCCTCACCTAATTCAATATATCCCATATCTAATCTTGATGACTATGTGCCAAAGAAAACCAGTCTCCACAGGGAACCTCTATCACCAAATCCCCATGTGCAGTTTAGATGTTTTTTCTTTTAACATTTCATCAGAAAAATTAACTAGGAAGAAAGGAAGTGCACAGATGGTTAGGGAGCACCGGAGCAAGAGAATGGTAATGAGAGCTGAGGAAGGCTCAAGCCTTAAATGCATTGAATTTAATTCATGAAGCCAATAAGGAAAGATTTACACACAAAAAAAAGAGGTTTTAATCTACTGTCAAGGATAGATGGAATGACGGATATACAACGAAGACAACAGGATAAAATATCTTCACGACATAGCAAATGTTGAAACTTTTTAAAAGTAACAAAATAACAAGCAAATTATTCACATCTTCTAGGCTATACTGTACGATTTAGAGAGATGGAGTGGGGAATGGGGAAGATGGAGATTGTCTTCTTCAGTGTGAATGATCAAGCAAGATAGAAGGCGATCAAAATGAAGAAGAAATCCCTTTTTATTTTCATTTAAGACCTCCCAAAGAAAGATATTTGGATACAAATGTATTTACCGTTCTCTGTTAGGGAATAACTATAAAAATAACAAAGTTGAGATAAATGCACCTACATACCTCGCCTCTTAATTCTCCGTAGTAAACAGCTCCAAATCCACCTTGACCAATTTTGTTAGCCATGCTGAAATTATCAGTAACATTTGCAAGCTCTTCATATGAGAACTCCACTGATTTGTCTACTGTTATGCCAGGAGTGACTGCCACACCTTCAGGCTGCCCAGTTACATCTACAATTTCGCATTCCACATTTTGAAGAGTTGATTACATAGAACAACTATCAATCGAGCTCCAGAAAAAAAAAAAAAAACTAAAATGATCATAATCCTCAGTATTTCATTATATCAACTTCCAGGGCAACCAATTTGAAGAACTTCAGAATGAGTAAGTCCCTAAACAGATTCATATAAACATATTACTTCATATTTGTTGCCCATCCCAATTCCCAAACCCTGCTATCTTTGCCCACAAGAGAAAAGGGAGGGAATGAAAAATCTCACATCCAACAAAATGTCCAATAACCAAAACATGATACAATTCCATTCCAATCAATTTTGACATGTCTTGACTGATAGGGCAATTACTCTACTGTATAAATAATCAAAGAATGACATAAGTAGAAGACTCCAGTGTGCAAGATGGAGAACACTGTACCAGCTCGTGTCGACTGGTATTCAGGCTTATCAGAAAATAAGAGCTCTTTCGCCTTCTTTTTTCTCATGTGCCCAAGATACCAACAAACGAAGAGAATAGACAACCCAACTATTGCTGCTACACATACTCCAGCGATCACACCATGTGAAATTTCTGGCACTGTGGAGCAGAATTAAGTAGCATAAATACAGGATTTGATGTCCTTTGGACGATTAATAGAAAGACCGGAAAAGACAGGAGACTAAGACGCAAAAGTAATGGCAACAACAAGTACCTGTGGGGGCTTTACCACTTTCTCTGAAAGAAACAACAGCATAATATATTAATGGAACTGAAAGGGAAATAATGAACAAACTACAAACAAATTCACCTGGCAACCTTATCACAATACAAGTTTACCTTTTAATCAGAGGACGGTAACTCCCATTTTTGTCTGCATGAATTAACAAAAATATCAATAAACCTTCATTGAAAATAACACTCCGTCATCCCTTTTTTTAGCATTGTTTTCAAAAAAATATGTTTTTATACAATCCCAATATTTTAACAAGTTTTACTATTTTACGCTTACCAATATTTAAAGCATCAACTAAATTATTCACAAAATATTTATCTTTCCAGTTCACATTCATCATTTGAACAATAATTTATAGGAGGTATTTAAGTAACTTTATTACCTTCTAATCTTAATCCATGTGCTTAAACTTAACATAAAACTTATAGGGACGGATGGAGTACACCATTTAGCAAGTAGCTGAGGCTACTTATGAAGTTGATAGAATATGT
>BSSO01001466.1:0-23400 GCA_030267885.1 Mesembryanthemum crystallinum
CCTCTTCCTCCTTCCACCACCTTAATCTTTCCCCCACCATCACCTCCAACCTCCACTTTTGCCCTTTAATTTTTTCCATTACCCCCCTAATTTTTTCCCTCAATCCAAGCGGAGCCTAAGTAGTAAGTAGTAACCAACATATCTAGATAGATCCGAGAAATTTGTTGCTTTACACTTATCAATTATTACTATTTCTATTACCAACTTCATTATCAGAGTCTGATAAATCGTGCTGTCTGGGACTCATGTTGCGTTGTTTAGCTCTGAGAAACTTGTCTCTTATTGAAACAAGCTTTAATGTCACCTCTTCCATTTTCATTCTGTCTCTTGGATTTTCCTCTGAGCATACAAGTCCTATATGTAATATAGAAACCAAGCATTCAATCCATTCTTCCATTGCTGAACTGCAATTCTCAGGGGGGACTTCTAGGTTTCCTTCCTCAGATAAAAGTGATTGGTCTGCAATTTCCAGCACTCCCGCCGGTAAAGCCATTTTTACAAAGTTGTGCAAGTTGAAGTTACCTTGAAATTGTTCATCTATAGGTCTTCTCCCAGTGAACATTTCTAACAACAAGATGCCGAAGCTGTACACATCACCATGAGCCGACACATTGCCTCCCATGCCATATTCTGCAAAAATCAGAAGATATCCACTTATACTGTGAAAGATTGTGAATTTTCATATCTTTGCAATTGGCATGGTATATATGTTTGTGTGAGGTCTTCTAAATTGTGATTATCTTCATACTATCCAATAAAAGCTAGTATTTCACTTTATGCACCAGCACAAGAATGGAATTATATGTGTATATGTATCATGAGGATTACTACCAATTTTTCTTTTAAATAAGGTAATGTTTTGTGATATTACCCTGTATCAGATTTTTACATAAGTGCAATAGCATATGTTTACCTGGTGCTGTATATCCAATGGTTCCTTTAACTCCAGCTGAGCTAAGTTCGCTTACTATGGTGTTTTCTCCAGATTTCGAGAGAATCCTTGTCAAACCAAAGTCACTAACACAAGCAGTCAAGTCATTATCCAGGAGAACATTGCTTGGCTTCAGGTCACAGTGGACAACCAATGTTTCACACCCTTCATGGAGATAATTTAGTGCCGACGCCACATCTGTAGCAATGTTAATTCTTTGAAGAAGGTTCAAATTTCTACTTAGCACTTCCCTGTTTTCTGGATGCAACCAAGCCTCCAAGCTTCCATTTGGCATGAACTCATACACTAGGGCTTTAAATTCGTTTCCATGAAAATCTGCACTTGAGCATGCTGTCAGGACCTTTACAAGGTTCCTGTGCCTTATGCTTCTGAGAGCATTACACTCAGCTGTGAAGCTCTTCAAAGCACCATGCTGTTGAAGATTGAGTACCTTAACTGCAACAGGTGTCTCTTCTGCTCCAATTGTAACTTTATAAACAGTGCCAAAAGTCCCTGAACCAATAAAGTTAGCTGCAGAGAACCCACCGGTAGCATTGAAGAGGTCTTTGTAGGATACCTTAGGAAAAAAGTGCTTCGATGGAGATGCTGAGATGAGCTGGTGTTCTTTCTTCCTCTTTATTATGCAGTAGATAACTGATGAAACCAATATAAAACCTAAAAGTATAGAAAATGACACCACAAGCAGTATATACTTTATATAATTGTGTTTTTTGGCTCTTTCTTGCTTTCTTGCAGGGCATGGCTCAAGATGCACTTCCTGTATTCCTCCACAGAGTCTGATATTACCATGTATGTCAAATGCACTTGCATTGTGGAAAACCCCCTCTACAGGTACCATTCCAACTAATTTATTGAAAGACAAATTTAGTTTCTGCAGTACTGCTAGGCGTGCCATATATGATGGAATTTCACCTGATAAATTGTTGTAAGAAAGGTCTATACTGCGGATACCTTTTAACTCCCCTAGAAAAGGTATGCTTCTGCTGAAGAGATTATTTTGCATATACAACTCTTCCAGGCTCAAACAATGGCTTAAGGTGGTCGGGATGGTACCTGAGAGTCTGTTATGTGAAACATCTAATGTAGCAAGTCCTGTCCACATTCCGATCTCTGGTGGCAAGGAACCACTGAAATGGTTGTTCGACATATTCACCCAGTATATTGTGGATGGTCCAAACATCTCCCTTGGTAAGGAGCCATTGAATTCATTGGCAGAAAGGTCAAGTATTTGCAAGCTTCTGCAATTTTTGATACTTGATGGAATGCTTCCTTCCAGGTGGTTGTCGTTTAACAGGAGTGATGAGAGTCCAGAAATGTTGCCTAGGGATGATGGAAGCTTACCTGTCAGATTGTTAGATGCTAATGACAAAACTTGCAGGTACGATAGCTGTGCAAGACTATCTGGAATGATGCCTGTCAAGAGGTTCTCTTCTGCACTAAATGTATACAAGTTGGAAAGCTTTGAAATTCCTGCTGGGATGCTCCCCTGAATGTAATTGCTCCCAAACCCTAGCCATGTTAGTTGGGTTGACAGATTGGTGATCGAGCTAGGCAAATTGCTCTGGAAGTTGTTGGCATCAAAGGACAACAGATCTAAATATCTGCAGTTGTTCAAAGAAATGATAAACTCAAGATCTTCACCTCCATTGCCTCCTAGGAGATTTTCTTCAAGGTTGAGATATGTTAAATCTCGCAGGTACCCAAAGCTCAAGGGCACAGCTCCGATGAAATTGTTTGTACTGAGGTCAATATCTGTTAACCTTGAAGCATTGGCTAGTGATGCAGGAATAGGCCCGGTGAAATTATTCGAAGATAAAAGAAGCACTTGGAGCTCTGGAAGAGCAAGGCCTATATCAGGCCTAAGGTTGCCCGAGAAACTGTTAAATGCAAGAGATATCACTTCAAGGGATGATAGATTATAAATTGAAGATGGAAAGTTCCTGTAAAATCTGTTGGCAGCAAGTCCCAGTTGATTTAAATTTCTAAGCTTGGAAATAGTGCTTGGAAGCTCTCCTTGGAGCTGGTTCCTAAACAACAAGAGCTGTCGGAGAGATGAGAGATTACCAATAGACGGAGGAATTGTCCCAGTAAGGTTATTGTCATGAAGAGAGAACGTGATGAGCCTGGATAATGATCCAAGCTCAGAAGGCATATGCCCATGAAGTTGGTTATGCTCTAATGCAAGATTCACAAGATTCGAACAGTTGGACAAACTAGAAGGGATCTTGCCTTTGAGGGAGTTGTAGCTTATGTTGAAGCTTCGAAGCCTGATCAAATGCCCAACATCTGGTGGGATGTTACCCCTGAAAGAGTTTTTTGCTAGATTCAGTTCTCTCAGGAATGAGAGATTTCCTATGTGAGAGGAGAGAGAACCTGCCAGGTTCCAGCCTTGGAGGTTCAGGCCAATGACTCTATGGGGGTGTCTGGAGCTGCAGGTCACACCAGCCCACTTACAGAAATCTCTGGAGTCATCCCAAGAATATAGCACTCTAAGAGATTCTTCATCAATTCCTGATTTGAACGCGAGCAATGCTTCTTTGTCAGTTCCATTCCCAGGTATTATTTTAGCTGGTGAAACATGATGGAGCAATAATGAGAAGTTGAAGAACAGAAAGAAAATAACTGAGACCCTTAAGCGGAACGTCATCATAGACACAGAGCTTGAGAACTGATGTTGATTGATGAGAAATCAGGTTTGATGAGGAGAAAGGAAGGAAGCACAAGAGCGGGAACTGGGAAAGCGGTGGCATGTACTGGGTTGGTGAAATTCAGAATTGTTTTCGGAGAATACGAAATTCACAAGTCCATGGAGGAGGAAAAGCATGAAAGGTTTGTTAATGACTTAATACTGATCCTATTACTCCTTGAAGCTTTTTAATGATTTCCTAAAAGACTGTACAGATTGTTTAAACGATGTTATGGAAAGTTAGTGTGTTCCACCATATTATAATTGACATGATGAGTCAACAGTCAACTAGATGCTTGATATAGTAGTGTTTGTTAGCTTTTTCTTATTCCCAGAATGGTATGGGTTTGAATAGCTGTTTCAAAAAACACATTTTTGGTAACTTTGATCTGAATACATTGTTTAGTTCTCTCTTCCAAAGTTCAAAAACTTCAGCTATTTATTGATACTAGTCCAATTTTTATGCGTCGAAATTTGACTCGGAAATGCTTTATTTATTAGAGGCTGATACCTTTTTTTAGTTAGTTTTGCCTTTTTATGCTGCAGTACTTGACAACCTCCCCACCCCCCTTCCCCAACAACCAAAAAAAATGATTGTTCGTTGTAGTTGTGATCTCAACTTGTGGGTCTAGTTTGATTCCATTAACCTTTGGAGGACATTGGTCCCAAAGAGCCTTCAAGTGGAGAAAATGGACTAGCCTTTGTGATAGTTTAGAATTCTAAAGGCTACTCATGAAATGTCGAGGGCCTTAGAGGGACATGGATTTTCTTTAGAACTTATTATTGAGTTTCCAATAGCTTTTGCTAACCCTTTACAAGTCGTTCACTTTTAAGACTCAACACATGTACTTTGGTTCCATATGGTATTAGGGTGTTGGGAAAAGCCTCCTAAAGGCACTAAGGAGGCTTTTTGGGTTACTCTTGATCCCAAGGAAGCCTCCGCGTGGAAGAACTTAACTGGCCCTTGAAATGGTCCGAACATGCCAAATCCTAAGGCTATAACCCACAAAAGTGAGGCATTTGAAAGGTTCTAGAATGAAGGTGGTGGTTTTTGAATCATATAGGACGTAGATCCCAATGATATATGATAGGCTTCCGGGTTGGTTGTCAAGTCCCTATTAACAATTCACCCATTTAAAGGATCGTACACTGCTAGCATGGGTGCATATGATATTAAGGCATTGGGGAAGGCATCTAGCGGGGGGTTTCAGAACTGGCCCCAAGATAGTTCAGACATGCCCCATCCAAAGGATATAACCCACAAAAATCGGGAATCCTGGATGTCTAGGGACAAAGGTATTGATTTTCGAATCATCTTGGACGGGAACCCCCAAAGGTGGTGATTTTCTTATAAAATTGGACAGAGCCTCCTAGAGGGAGGCTCGTTGTAGTTGATTGTTAATCAAATTAGATATTGGATAGGAACTCTCAAGGTGCTGACTTACTAATCAAATTGGACAGGGAAGGCATAACTTATGATTTTACTGATACGGTAGTATGCAAACTGGTACTTGGAGTTGGAAGACTTTCCACTTTATTTTGACAAGTCGTTTTTCTTTTTGGTGTAATGAGATGTCTATTAGAGGATGTTTTGCCCGCACCTTTATATATGGCTGCTAATTATTGTGGCCCTTGAATATGGGAAAATAATACTGTTCTATGACCATGAAATGGTCAAAAAATTTCAGGTACAGTGCCCTATTGTGGCTACCTTTGGAGTGTTTGGTTCTGATATATACTCATGCAGATGTTTGTACAGGGATAAGAAACAGATCAATGCTGCTAAATTTGGGAAATGGTGCTTACTCAAAGAAAAGAATCATCTTCTACCGCAAGTGCAACCAAGAAGGGTATGTGAATGTAGAAGTACTTAGGAAAATGTACCAACAAGAAAATGCCGATAGAGAAAGGCATAAGGGTGGATCAGAGTTTAATTTAGTTCAAGCAGAAGATGAAGGTTCCTTGTGCCTGGCTAGACATTGTTGTGTGCAAAAGCTCGATCATGTCAAAGAATAGCACAAGTCTAATCTTTGCTGATAAGTGATACCTTAGGTTCGGCTGAACTGAATTGATGCTCCTGAAAATCAGAGCATACCAGATGGACTGCGCTTTCATGAGAAAAACTAGCAATGTTATATGGCTATGAGCCTTTTTTTTCTCCTACTTTTTTCTCCTCCTTATCTTGTGATGAACATGAATACTTGTATCAATGTATATTGGTTTCTTATTGATAGGCAACCAGTACTTATGATTGAATCTTATGTATTTCATCGACGATTCAAAGAAGCTCAACCCGCCTTGAGGCCGGGGAACAATTTTTTTCCGTGTACACTTTAAATGTCGAGAAGAGCAAATACTAGGCAGGAGCAAAATGTGAAGTGAAGATCATGTAGATTGAATTGAACTCTGATCTTGTATATAGTGGAAGTATAGACGTAGTTGATAGTTTTAGGTTTGGCTTGTTGGTCTGGTCTATTTTTGACATTGCTTGTTGAGTTGGCCTAGTGGTGATTAAGATGTCCACAACACAAACATGTAGAAACTAGAATTGATTGAATTGAATGATGGAAAATTCAGTGTATACTCCACCAGTTACCAAGTTGTAAATTGACATGATGAATCAAAAGTCAACTAGGCACTTAACATTGTGTATTTTCTTGCCTTTTTCTTGAATCCTAAATTGATTTACTATCACTAACAGTGACTGATATCACTTTCTTTTGCTTATATATGTTGTGCTACGTCACATTCATGATTGGAAGTAAAGTCTTTCCAGTGCCTTATCGATCTTGTTTGGAGCTGTTAATTCAAACTTTGTATGAAATTTTGCTTGCTGTTTGCTAATCAAATTAGAATTTAAACTAAAAAAATAACTTTTCTTATCCGTAGGAAAAAAAACATAACTTGAAACATGACGTAGTTAACTAGTGTAAATGTAGGGTTGGTATCTCTATTTTCTACTAACTATTATGACTATTTCATTTTCTTGTTTGGCATAACAAAGATAAATAATATTGTTCAAAAGCATGTCTATTTATTGCGAGTCATATTGCTCTGTAATTGGACCATTGTCTCTTTATATCTCAATGTCGTTATACGAAGTAAATCATCGAACTAAACTTGTTGTACGGAGTATTACCTAAGGATTGTTTCGTTTCGACTATCATTCTCACAAATAGACCTTTACCCCCTTATCACGACTTCAACTTTCTAACATAAAAAAAATGCAAGAGGGAATAGGACCAATTCTATAATTGATTATAGACTGTACCACCAAATAAAAACACGATATACATGTATTTATAATTTTTTTTTTCATCTAATTTTTCCTTTCTAACCAGAAAATAACAAGCTTAAATCTCATATTCCACATTTCCACCCCATATAGTTCACTCTCATCTACACATTTCCCATGTATCGTTTCTTTTTCTAGACTTTCATTCCCATTTTATCCTTTTGAAAATTTTGGGACAGAAAAAGAAAGTCAAAGTTGCAACTACCAAGCAATTTGCCTTCTCTCTTTCTCTATGCTCTCTCTGAAGGTGAATTGATGGAGTGCTTAACTGGTTCGACCAGTAAGATCTTTGCACCAGATTATCACATAAATGAGTTTAAAGCAAACTTAATCTTGCCAAGATCAGCTACTTTTTGCACCAATTCTGCAAATGTTATTAGGATTATGCAACATCATTTACACAACAACAGTTGCTACTCAATCACTAGTTTCTCTCACTCAAGTTCATCCTCACCAGCTACCCCAGTGACCCATTGCCTCTCATCTTCAAATCCTGAGGTAATCTCTCTCAAATTTCTCTCTTTCATTCTCACTGGGTTAAGCTTTTGCTTTTGGTATTAAACCCAGAAACTTACCCAACATGTAAGTTCAATTTGTGAGTTCAATGTGGAAGATTTGTCCTATTATGAAGATAAATGTTGATATTTGATTGTGATTTTTCAGTGCTTGAAATGGGTTCTTAAAAATCTTATCTGAATGTTCAATATTTTGCCCCCTTTAACTGTACAAGTGCAGATTCACTGGGTTGAATGATTTAGGGGTTTACTCAATCTCAAACAAATTAAGCCCATAGGCTAAACTTTTTAATGGTAAAGCTGTGTTCTTGTTGAGAGAGAGAGAATTCAATTTTAACATAGTTGAAAGGGTTGCTGGTTGCAAGTCCTCGACTTTTGAGCTCTGAAATGCTAAGGACTGAAGTAAATGTATAATTGAATCTATTGAATTGCTAAACTATCAACTAATTCTTAATTTCTCCCTGCCTACAATATAATAGTTAATGCTCAGTGGTTTGTAGTTTTCAGCAATAAGATTCAGTACTTATTTATCAAAAGAGAAACTATAAAGATAAGTGAAATCTGTTTGAACCCAGATGAATTTTTTGTTTAGGTTTTGAGTTCTGAAACTACAGGGATGTGCAAGTTGGCTAAGGTGAAATTCCAGATGGAAGAAGAATGCCAATATGGGGATCATTTCCTCATGGTGGGAGATGACTCAATTTTGGGATCGTGGAATCCCTGTAATGCCATACCATTCGACTGGTCCGAAGGCCACATGTGGAGTCTTATGCTGGTAAGAAGAGTCCCTAGATAGGGAAGAGATATGCTTCTGAAAAAGCAATGTGAAAGAGTCTGATATTCTTATTCTTTTCCCCCCACTGGTTAGGAAATGCCCGTTGAGAAGTCTATCAGATATAAATTCTTGCTTAAGACAAATTCTGGGGAGATTTTGTGGCAACCTGGTCCAGACAGGGTTTTCCAGTCTTGGCTGACTGACAATGTAATAGTTGTCAGCGAGGAATGGGAAAATGCAGAAGCGCAGAAGATTAGTGAAGTCCATGAAATTGAAATAGTGGGTAAAACGTTGGTACATGACCCATCCGTTGTAAGTCTCAAACAAGATCCCGTGCCTATTGTGGCTGAGAAGATTGAAGTTTCGGGTTCAAATGAGAATCTTTGCGCAGAAGATTGTACAGGGACAAGAAACAGACCAGTGTTAAATTTAGACAATGGTGCTTACTTGAAAGAGAATCCATCTTCTAGGGCAATTGCAACCAATATGGGTATAAGTTTTCAGGAAAATGGACCAACAAGAAAAAGTCATGTGAGAGCGGTAAGGGTAGATAAGAGTTTAGTTGAAGCAGAAGATGAAGGAAACTTGGTTATCTATGACGAAGGTCCAGTCCTCGTGCCTGGGTTGACATTGCCGTTGATGTCCTCTGAAAATGTGTGTGTGAAAGAACAACAGAAGTCTATTATTGCTGATGCCCAAAAACAAGGGCATACCAGATGAACCACTTTCATGAGCAAACTGTTTTATGGCCATCAGCCTTTTTTTCTACATTTTTTTCCTTTTCGCCATGTGTAGAACAGAGTTCTTGTACTTCTTGTGTCAATGTAGTTTGGATTTCATTTCTCAAAGCAACCAGTTATGATTTGCATTTTCTGTCTCGGTATTTTACTACTCATATTCTGCATGAAACTCAGCAGTTTTTTTGTCCCTTCCTGGACATCGCTTTCCAGCATATATGCAAACATAAACTTATAGTCAGAGTTGAAGAGCATATTTCCAAGCTTGGAACCCGTATGAGCAATAGCAGAGGCACATCCACTTGATCCATGACATCATTACGTATATGACTAGTACCTGAGCTTGATTGGTACCATTTGCATCTAGTTACTTTGTCAAGGATGCAATTGAAAGTGGAGCCTCAACCCACCAATCAACTCTTTAATCCGAACACCATCAGTAAACTTTCCCAACAAGTATATTTAAACAATTAAGCAGTAGAAAGCAAACAAGCAAGGAATGAACATTACACCACAGATAGGATGGTCATGAATCTCAGCTATATACTAGCAAGGTAGCAATTGCTGAGGGAGAAAGCAACTGAGAAGACATCGATATATTACTGTAACAGCATATACTTGCTCACCTCACAGAGTAACATTAACCAGAGTAGAAAAATCACAGCTATAAGTATCTAACAAGGAACAGTTGGAACAACAACACATCAAGCTGCTGTGCTGACAGCCAGAATGCTGGGCACAATTTATCGCCTTTATGCGCATCATAAACTGAATAGGAAACTAGGCCTTCACAAGCACTCTATCTGCGAGACTAAACAAAGGGTTCAACTGAAGCAGATGATGTCTTATGTTCGTTAGTCACTTGTATCAAGTATGTTATGCATGTTATGGAGTATTTGACAAGTAATGACTAAAAAGCTAAAAGATGTTATATCACAGCTTCCTGAGCTTCTAATATGTTACATCCTCCAGGCAACATCACAGTTAAAAACTGCAGCAAGTATCAAACAGGCTAAGATTCTCTTCAAAAAATAAATTAAGGGCTAAGAAAGGAGCCTCACTTTCTTCATTTTCCGTAGTTGGTCGTGATTGAAGTGATTTCATGACTCCTACAAGAACTCGATTTGTAAATTTGAAGACCGTGTAGGCAATTCCCTAATTTGAGCAGCGATGCTGGGAAGCTCGGCGTGATATGCAGTGACCCCTTTCACGTACAACCTCTCAAGATTGGGGGCACGAATCAACAAATGTTGTAGGATAGAAATATGTAGTTGTCTTTGACAGACCTCAAAATCCCCAAAGAATGAAACATGATGGAGTGAAGAAAGATCGTGAAATCGTGTCAAATCTGCATCATCATAGCCCATGAACCACTACATTGCACGCACAAGCGTATGTGGTTAGTTTTCAGCCCAACTATTAAGAAAGTAAGTAGAACTTAAGCTCCGACAATAAAAATACTCACGTCAGCTTGAAGTTCAAGGTGTTGAAGGTTGGGCAAGCATTCTAGAAAATGCATACAATGGACTACTTCTGATGCCTGAGACACCTCTATGCTCAGCTTTTGCACGCTTGAGAGTGCATTACGAACTGATGCTAACACGTGAACCGAAGGCTGGCAAAATGCAATAAAAATCGACCAATCGTAATAGTTATTTATATATAGAATTAATAAAATGAAGCATAATGAATATAGCTCGTAATTACTAATGAATTAAAAAGTGCAATAAAGCTGGATTTATGGGAGACTCAAACCTCTTACAATCCAGATTTCAACTACACACAAGTATGACATCGTAAAGGCAGAAAGACATGAGAATCTATACACAATTCAAATCTTGCTACATTTAACTCACCATGACAAAGCTTACGTCTAAGACTCATTAAAAAGATGAGGAATGCTTTTTCATTGTTCTTTTGGAAGAGGTAAGAAAGTCATTGAATGCGTATAAAATAGAGAGATCGACCATGATCATGCATGATAGCCCTTCTGCCTCATAATTGTGGCCAAAGAATGACAAATTAACATTCGATTCCTGCTCAAATCCAATCGCTCCCAACAAAATGGCAGCCATTGGAAGATGTTTGACAATAACTACATAATCATGTCTAACAATGGCTACAATCTCAAGAAACATATACTATACTATAGTGAGTTTGCGTAAGCAAACCAACCATATATACCTCCTCAGAGAAAAGATAATCACCACATCTAAGTTGGCATAAGTCAGCAGCATCTCCAACATCAAATTGTCGCAGGTTTGGGACATGTTCGAAAGCAACAGTAGTCCATGTATCCAAATCAGAAATTATCAACCGCTGTAGACTTTGAGACCTCAGTGAGAGGGTAGAAACTCGTACAGGGTTATGAAATTCCAATATTTGAAGATTAGAGCAAGCATTAAGCCAGTGACCCAGATAGTTTCCATGTACACGGAACAGGCGCACAACTGTCAAGTTATGAAATGGGGATTTGACAAAATCCCTAGGACCGGTTTGGACGTGACATGAGCAAAGAGTCAGCTCGTTAATGTCTGATCGAAATTTTCTCAAGAAGTTACGAGACAGATTCAAACAAGATCTAATAATATTTGTGTAAAAGGGATGATAATTGATATCAACTTTTGTTACGCCCTTTTTTCTGGCAATATCGATCCATTGACAAAGAAAGGAAGGAATCAAAGACCGTAAATCACAAATGTAGAGATCCAGTTTAAGCACAGAGATACGGCCAACGTGTCTAGTCAACACACCTTTCACAGTATCATTGAATAAATTCCAATCCTGTTTTGTAAGTCTAATGCGTGATCCCATAAATTCGTAAGGACAGAATTGCAGGTTTGGCTTTGTCAACCAAGTCGCTCTCCAGGCCCTGTTTGTCGACCCTAGTCTTGCAGCGTCAGCTAGTCTCAAATTAGTCATTATAATCAGCTTCAAATCATCCGGCAGATCAGAAAGTCGATCATAGTACATGCTGAGGAACAATAATGATTGGAGAAACCCTAAAAATCCCACTTTCTGATCATAGCAACATGAAAAACCCTAATAATCTAATGCAAGTGTTTGGACTCGTTGAAGCACCCCCCACTACATATATTACAGCTTGTAATCCAAAGGTACGTCACCGAATAAAAATAAAAAGAAAAATAATGATTTATGGAAATATTTACATCTGACTTGCTAAATTTGGAAAAATAATGTTCATCGTATGAAAAACTACAAAACACAATAACACCATATAGAATATCCAAAAAAAAAAATAAAAAAAATTGCAAGTGGTCACCATGCATATAGAATAATATCCGATAGCATACATATTTTGACAATTTCAACATGCCTTGAAAGGTAATATGGTGAACATTTTTCTATTGTGGTTACCCCACTATCAAATCCCATAATACATATTCAGTCTCGCCAGTCGCTACACATGATAGTGTACAGTTTCCAAGTTGTTTTTCACATTGAAGCTCTGTTGAGTCCAACTTGCATCTGGCCAAGTTGTCGAGGATGCCATTCAGATCTCTTTTACACCTCACAAAGTGGGAGGGAAGTCTTGACCAACTGATGCTGGCTAAGACAGCAGGAGAAAGTTAATGCAGGAGAAAGCAGACAAGCAACAAATGAACATTAAGCCACACTTACAAATGGCCATGAATCTGACCCATGAGCAAGATGATCGCATAGGGGCATTTTTTGCAATAGAGCTTACACTGAATCATTGCGTAAGTGAGGGAGAAAGTAACTGAGAGACAACATATTAATGTAACAGAAGATACTTGCTCCTCTTCGAGAATCAAATTGCACAGGGAGCATAGGGAAGGCATAGCCCTGACTCCTGAGAACTTAACAATGTATAACTTCATAACCTTGTGATGATGTTGACCAATAAGCCTAACAGATAGTCACAGTTTATCCTCATCAACAAAATAGGCCCTGATAAGTTCTTTATTTACGAGATCTGTGGTAGTCATCATCGCGCCTGGCTCGATGCTGATCATCACTGCGTCTGGCTCGATGGTGATCATCATCACGTCTGGCTCGTTGGTGATCGTCACCCCGTCTGGCATCATCATCCTTCCTCTCTCTATAACGTTGAGGGGAAGAATTCCTAGTGTACGATGATCCCTTTTCCCTCTGCCTCTCCCTATCCTTATCCTTTTCATCTCGGTTGTCCCTCACAGTAGATTCTGTATCATGCCTCCTAGACCTTTTATCTTCCCTCCAGTTATAGCCATCACCTGATTTTGTTTCAGGTTCATACCTTGAGGATTTTCTCTGATCAACTATTCGCTTGTCTTGATCTAGTTTGTGTTCAGATCCCCTACCCCTGTCTCTACTGTCCAGATCACTAAAACCAGTTTTGTTCTGTTTATGACCAGTTTCTCTATCATCCTTTCTTCTAAATCTTTCAAAAGCATCAGTCTGCTTCTGCTCTGGGACACGAATAGATGGAACATCATCTGATCTTTTATTGGCCCCGGAATGATTATTAAACTTTTCATGTGCAGTCTTTGACCTTCTATCCTCCTCTGCACCCCAGCCAGTGTTTGCAGCTCTCTATGAGGAAAACACAACAAACAAACAGATATTCATAGAAATCAGCAATTTGGAGTAAAGCTAAGACCTGAGTTTCTAGAAGCATATTGTTAACAATACCACCATGCAGGCAGGCAGCTTTAAAGCAGAATAATTCATGGATGATATTGCGGAAATGCAAGTAACCTCCTGGAACGGTAGGAAGGTAAATATGATTGCATATGATTTGCTATGAAACCACAAACAGCAAACTATCTCGAAATACACACACACACACACACACACACACACACACACACAGATTTACTAATCACAATTAATCTTTCACTAGAAGGGTTCCAACTTACCAATTTATCACTCTCCTATTCGGGAATCATTATCCCTTATCAGTTTACATCTTCTAATAGTACATAAGAGTGGTAAAAGAAATCTAATCAGAGTGTGGAAGGGAGGAAAGACGGGCAGAATTCATGACAGGGTTTTCTGTGTTTTGGTGGTGAAAAGAGGTCTCTCACACCTTGTACCAACTTTTCTCATGCCAACTCTTTTTAGATTGACAGGTCGAGGACACCCTTAACTACCTTTACAATTTCAACAAAACAAACATAATAACAAGTATCTCAAAAGGAGGCACAAATCCCTCACTCAAAATATACAGAAGAAGGTAAAGAAAGCCCATATAACCAGCCGGACAATGGAACAGCACTTCTCATATGCAACATAAGAAGGGAGGTCACACACAAGCCTTCTAAAATATTATTTTCACAAAAAAAAAAAAAAAAAGAACTCTATCTAATACATGATGAATGGAAGTGGTTTAGATTTTTACAGATAATGAACACAAGACCATGTAATTTTCCTATGATTATGGGAAGCAATACAAACAGAGGAAGAAAAAAAAAACAAGTGACATAAATGCATAATGTCCTAACATTGCATGATGCCACAAAAGACATTCATATAGACAGTTTACAGTGTAAAAGAAGATCTCCATTCTCCAATACATTGACAGGGCTTTGTCATAGAAAGGGACATGTTCTGTTATGCTCACCACGTGAACAGAGGAGAGTCAAATGAAGAACTTCTCCAAAATTGGAAGCTATTACATCTCATCTAACCATACCCCTCACAAGGCAGCAGCCTTTTACAAGAGGAACTGGGGTCAAGTATGGGATGGTTAGTAGCGGATGCAAATAGGGGCAAGGATGAGCTACACACATACTAGGCAATAAGAAAAAGAAAAAGTTCCTTGCTTCTAATGGTTGAAAGAAATTAAAATTTGATACAGTGGGACACCATTTAGTCAAAGCAAGAGGGGCTGCTTTGAAAATAATTCTGGAACTACCCACTGGATGGCGCCAGTAAAGAAGAATATGGTGGACAGTATTTTAATTATAGAGATATGAAGACAAATGTACAAGTGGCAAATAGCAATCTATCATGCTATGCACGGAGGCACCAACAAAAAGATCATTAGAATTGGGAGATCAATCATACTTGCTCATCGTGGGAAAATCTGCATGAATCACCATATTTGCATTCGCCCTTCTGGAATGCACGACATACACCTCGTTCCTCCCTCTTTTGCCTCTCTGTCTCCTCATCCTCCTCTTCTTTCTTTTTGTAGTTGGCAACATGATCAACCCTTATAATTCTACCAGCTATTGTAGCACCATTTAAGTTATCTGAAGACGGAGACAAAACTGAAAATTTTAACTTGCAGAAACTTCAATTCCACATTCCAACCACTCAAATACAACAGCATAAACAAAAGAGAGAAGTCAAGGCGTGGAAGAAAATCTAACCTACAGCAAGAGTGGTGCTTCTTTGATCCTCATATGCAATGAAGGCAAAACCTTTTGATTTTCCGGTTGCCTTATCCCTAACAAGATTAACATCAACAATTTCTCCATATCTGCACAAATTCAAGTACAAAAGGTTGAGCAAAATCTGGTTACACAAGAAGGAAGAAACAAAATCTTGACATGAACAAATTAAGAAACAAAAGCAGGAAGAGTAAATCACTAATATAAACAATTGCAATTAAGGGGATTTCTCAGCAGGCTATCAAGCTAGTAACACCACAATGTTGCTCTCTGTCTCTTTTTCCCCTCTTAGAATATAAACATGAATACCCTGTCAGTTAGTTATTCTTTCTTTCCATGATGCATTCCATTGGCATTACTAAAGTGCTCCGACAAAAAAGCAAACCAGACATATTCTCATTCACCAAGGTGTCATCTGATTCTTATAATATCCTTATAACCAAAATAAGTGCTCGTTTGGGCAAGCTTCTACCAAAAATTACTTATTCATCACATATTTCTCCTCCACCACCCTCGTTTCCTCCACCTGAGAACGATAAGTAGTTTTTGGTAAAATCTTGTCAAATGGAAGACTTCCAGAAATTACTTAAGCAAATAGGCCAAACTACAAGAATTCCAAGGGCCATATTTGAAAATGTACATTCCACAAACAACACTGCAGAGTAACTCAAATGCCCCAAATTCCGAATCCAAACCCCTTCATCACCAGCATTTGACCCATTTGATTGGCGAAGGCAAGTAAATAATCCCCCATTTCAAAAAGTTTAACTCTATCAATGTACCATCACCACCAACAACAATGAAACATATTCTATCTTTTGCAATATAAACATTGAATACTATGTTGAATAACATTCCAGAAAATACAGCAAGCAGTGAAGAGAGAGAGAGAGAGGAGTAAGTACTGAGCAAAGACGGCAAGGAGGTCGCCTTCGGTGAGATCGTAAGGGATGCCACCAACGAATACATATGCGGAATCCTTGTACTTTGCGTGCCATGATGCTTCATCTGAAATCCCTAAATCTTGTTCCTTCGCGTTTATGCTCTGTATTCTCTTCACCAACGTTAATGGATTCATTACTCTTCAATTGAAGTTCTTTATGCTCAAATTGGGGAATCCAAGAACGAGATTTTTGCAAGAAATTGGTTAAAGGGTGTGATTCGACTCGATCGAAATGAATGATCTAGCAAAATTTGCAAATGGTGGGATTCTAATTTAGGGTTTGATTTGATTGAACTTGAAAACCCTAAATCAGGCGATAGTAGATTAGTAGAGAGCTACGGAGAGTGCAGAGGAATGTAGGAGTTTAACAAAACGGGTCGTTTCTTGTATTTATGCAATTATTTATGCTCAGAATTTTGCAATTTTATTCTGTTTTCTTCGTTCATCATTTTATTGGGCCAGGCAAATTGGGTTGGGCCTTATGGGTTTAGGCCTTGGGATTGGGCCATGCCTGATGACTAGTGGTCTGGCCCACAATGGGTTGGGTCATTAAGGTCAATTTACGAGTTTTTATGAAATAATTCCATGATCATGATTGCATGTTGAAACATACACCAAAAATAACTAGGTGTTGACGTTAGGAGTACCCAATAATTTTACTTTCATAATAAGTTTATTTGAAACCAAATCTTGCTACTTCAAGATTATATGAGAATTAGAGTATGCTATACTTTCTAAGGTTGTCTTGGTGGAAACACTGTATTTTGAATCAACAATGTCAACTTTATGTGAATATCATATAAACACTCATTTAAATCTAATGATAGATATTTTAGAGAAAGAGAGAAATCCATTGTATCGCTGCTTTTTCTGATCTTTTCTAAAAGATGACAAGTAAACCCGTGAGAAGCAAGTAAAGTGGTGAGAATGAATGGATAGATTTTAGAAGAGGTACCCATGAGGTCAGGGCAGTGGTTGATCTCCTAAAACTCAATAGGAGCAACACGAAACTTACATTTCAAGATTCAACATATGACCAGGTCATTGAGTGCGACTGAAAAGACATAAAAACAAATGACAATCTTATTTAGATTTTCGCCCACCACGTACTATAATACAATGGACCTGATATCTCAATAATAATTATACAAACATCACATCTTTCTTCTCGAGGAGAGGGGAAGTTGATATGGACTACATAGCCAACTCGAACGACTATCACGTACATAAATGGTAGTATATTCATACATTAAGCACGAGGAAAGTCTGCAGTGGACCAATCTGCATCACAGAGGCGGCCATTGGTTACCGCCTAACCAGTAGCATTACATTGCCAAAGCACGCCTTCCCTCAATGACAGGGATGAAATTTCAAGTAGTACAATATTTACACTTACTAATGCTTCATGCTCATCGCTCACCACAGAGGCTTTGCTTTAGTTGGGAGTATGAGCAAAGACTGCAGAAGAAGAACATTTCAAATAATATATACTAGTATACATTTACGAATTGGTACTTGTGGGGAAAAATAATGGATCAACGACAGCTGCTGTGGCTTCCACCAGTAGTCCGGCTAGTGAGAGATGATCTCATAGTCACAATAGCTGACTTATCAGCTCCTGCTTTAATAGCAGCTTTCCCGGCTTCTAGAAACCTCCGAACTGAATCCTCTGCATACCGATTGGCTTCATCTACTGTCATGTTCTTGCCAATATCCGGGTAAGTATTGAGAACGTGATCGCCATTAAGCTGTGAAGCAAGTTGTATCATTTCTATTTGAAATTCTGAGAGTTTCTTGTCTCCTCTGGGTCCAAATGGCCTTAGTGACACCTTAACTTCTGGAAGTTTTTCTGTTCCAAGATCCACACGTAGAAGGTAAAAAGCAATACAAGAAGAGAATATACTGAAATAAAACATGGGTCAAATACCCAAGACAAAAATTGGATTTGCAGAGGTTGCATGAGTTGGTCATTAAAAAAAAAGACACCATTAGCATGTCAAGCAAATTTGACAGAATTTTACTGATGCCAAAACTCAAACATCTATCCGTTAATATACACAGCTAATGCAAACAAGCTATATTTCTTATTTGTGGTTCAAGTTCAGTTAAAAATGAAAGATGATGTATTGTTTAGTTAGTAATGTAAAAGGCTACAGAATAAAGGTAACGGGCAAAGAAACTGATTTCGAATCTACACACTAACATAAGTCACTGGAAACCGATGCTTCTGAACAAAGGGGAAAGAGAAAAGAGTATGAACACTAACCTGGACAGTCTTCACGTGGAGTATCACGCAACTTGAAATAACTCTCAAAACTTCCTGCCCAGGCATCTCGTTTGGTAAGGAAGTTCGATGTCAGATTGAAAAGCTTCTTTACAGTTGCAGGAATTGAGGAATGTTCAAATTGTGAGGTTGGAGTTGGCCCATTTGGCTTACCAATCACTGCAACAAAACGATTAACAAATTATTCTTCCATCTGAAACATCACGATCTATATCTGACCCTCTAATTCAATCAATTCCCTAGCACATGAAAGCTGCAGTAAACTTCCTCCACACACCACCCCCCACGGACAGGCCCCCACAATCCATAATATAGTTGCAATTGGTAATTCTATTCAATTTGTCAACTTCAAAGTTCAAACAAACCCTATATAGAACTTGTACAAACAAAGATGCTTCCAGATCAGAAACAAATACAGTCCTTTCATAATTTAAAAAATCACAACTCACAAGCTGTTATATCTAAGAAAAAAAAAAAAACTACAGGAAAATAATATGTGCTCACAACTCTTCCTCCAAACTTACGTCAGCTGCAAAAGTATGGCCAATCTACACCAAGCCCAATTCACTTCCCACCAAATATGAGATCAAACTCCAGATAAAATTGGTTCTGTTTCCAAGTATAGAAGACTAATGGCATTAAGGAACCCATTAAAAGATAAAGCACTAATACAAAAATTAAAACTATCCAGTTTGGACTGTGTCGTTCAGCATTTTGTGAATATTTTCAACTATTGTTGATCTTTATTCAACAACTATGTGATACCACAGTCTTTGTGACTTGAGGGAACTTATGCCAACTACTATGTGATACCCCTAAAAACCATGTCTTTATCAGGGAAACCCTCTTAGAAGATTGTAAACACTGTTTAAGTGTTTACTATGAAGGGCAAAATGTTTCCACAAAGATATATTATTTCCTGGTTTTTCAAGCCTTCAAGCTAGAAGGAAGACCCATTGGGGGGGGGGGGGGGGGGGGGGGGGGGGGNGGAAGACCCATTGCCCACCCCCCACCCCACCCCACCCCCCCCCCCAAAAAAAAAAACTAAATTTTTCTGGCCCGATGTAAAACCTAGAGATAAAATCTTGGAAAAGCCGGCTAGATCAAGGTTCTTATTGATAATTCAACACTTTCAGAGGGTATTGGTAACTGTAAGTATATATCGAGTAATGGTTTCTTCTTCAAAAGGATAAGATAATAAAGGAGTGAGGTTTGATTGTTCATGGAAATGATTGAAATAGATAGCGAACAGTTACGAAGAAGAAAAAAGATCAAGGTCCAAGGACTTACAGAAAAGATGGACCACAAGGGCCACAAATAGAAACATGCCACATTACAAACACGAGGAGTGTTGGAGAAATTGTGAATAATACTCCTCGTTGAATTATACCTTGTTATACTTTCAGTAAGGTAAAAGAGAAATATGACCCCTCCTCAAATTATACCTTGTTATACTTATTCGGTAATTCCATCAAGGCAGATTTCTGACTTCAACTCAAGTTCCAAGTGAATAAAAGAAAGGAACTATGAAATATCTATTTTACAAGTATGTCAGAAGCAGAAGTTACATGCAGCTTCTTAATTGGCCAATAAGGAGATTTTCCACAAATTTTAGGTGAGACACAGCTGGATACTAAGAGACGCCGTGAAGCTACCATTCCTCCACAAGTTACAATCCATGTAATCCTTTTACAAATTACATACCATTGATTCAAGTGGTATCTCTGGGAAGACTTGCACTATACTATTCCAGGATGATGTCTACAATGTAAATGGATCCATATTTGTGTTCATCTTATACTTTTAGCAACATCCTGACCAAAATTAAAACCTCTCAAACTTCTTTAGCCTTAATAAGTATCACCACCAAAAAACTTGATGGCTTCAGCAGTGAGCCAAAATCTTAGTTACTGAAAGAAGTTAGTGTCCAAGCAGAAATGCATATAGACTTCACCAACTGGCACACACTATTTAATTTGGCCATGGAGCAACGCACATTTCTATCCCATGTCACATGAAAGCAGACACTACACACATCAGAATAGCTACCTTGACAGACAAAGGATTGGTTGATAAGGCCCGTTAGGTTTCATAGCATTTGCCTCAATTGAATGTAGTCAAAACTCTCTGGGTGAGGTCTCAGGATATATGTCAAGACTTTGAGATCTCCAATAACTGCAACTCGAACTCATTCTAGATAAGTTCTAAACTACTAATCTAAACAATTCAAACTAGCACCAGATATTTTACTCTGCTACTCTACCCTTAGGGCTTTGCTGTTTTGAAGTCATCTAATCTTGCATGTATGAGCGTCTCCATGCAATATACAATCATGATATGTATAGTATGCCAAATTAGTTCCTGGTTGTATGACACAGCATTTGATGCAACTATTGCACCTTGACCTTCCAAATAACAACTCCAATGAACCACTGGTATTATTAGACTTCATTGCATGCGAGAATGACTAAAGGTAAGATATTTTGTTCTTTTCCCCCAAACAAACAATCATACCCTTATCCTTGAACTCAATGTTCTATAGAGAACCTCACAAGTCACAATCAAACCAAAACAAAATAAAAGACATTTATGTAAAGAAAAAAACACAGGGCAAGTCCATCACACATATACAACAAACGATCCATAAAGTCATCGTTCAATAGAAAACCTCACAAGTCACAACTAAACAAAATAAAGACATTTATGAAAAGAACACACAGCAAATCCAACCACACATATACAACAATGAACACAAACAAACAAAGAAACCAACCCGGCAAAAAAAGGGACAGAAGAACAACTCACTAATGCCCTTATCAATCCAAGGTGAGATAAGCAAGGTCAGTACCCTCATCCCAACTGATTGAACCGAAAGTAATCAGGGTAAGGCCAGTTACTCCACCCGGGATAGGTGCCCCAGAAACAGGGGTGGAAACATGAAGGCTTTCTTGGACAAATCAAACTAACACCAGGGATTTACTCTCTTACTCAAAAATTAATGTTTTGGAGTCATCAAATTTTGCATATATGAAGGTTTATTTTGGACATTTCATGACACAGAATATGCCAAATGCCAAATCAGTCCCTGTACCTGTATAGCACAGCATATGATGAATTTTGCATTTTTGCCTCAATAATATCTCAAGTGGACCACTGATATTATCAAAGTTCACTTCATACAAGAATGACTAAAGACAAGATATTTTGTTCTTCTTCCCAACAAATAATCAATCATATACCCTTTTAACTCATTGTTGTACATAGAACCTCGCATTTCACAACCAAGCACAATAACCACATACGATAAAAACATAGAACAAGTCAACAAAAACAAAATAAACCCAAACAAACAAAACAATCAAACAAGCCAAAAAAAAACAACAGCAGAAGAAACAACTCACCAGTGCCCCTATCAATCCAAGGGGAGATAAGCAAGGTTGGCACCCTCACCCCCAACCGATCGAACCGAAAGTAAAACGGCTCAGGCCCAATGATCCCATCCGGGTTAGGCACCCCAGAAACAGGGGTGGGAACATGATCATAGAACCCACCATGCTCATCATAAGTGATCAACAGCGCCATCTCTTTCCACTGCGGACTCGCCCTCAGCGTCTCGTAAACCTCCTTAACGAACCGCTGCCCCTCCGCCACGTCGTGGGACGGGTGATCATCGTTGGCCGGAAACATATTCACATCAAAATACCTCTGCTCCACCACAACATAATTCGGTAATCTCCCCAAACTCGCATCCAATTTGAACCTCAAACCGTAATTGTGGAACTTAGTTATATGCTTTAGCGTCCTCAAGCTCTGGTAAAACAGAGTTGCAGGGATATTCTGGTAATAAATCCCAAAACTGAGCCCATTCTCATCAAGCGAGTCAAAAATCGTTTTCTGAGGAAACCCATGAATTAAATCCTTCCTCACATTGCTTGAAGCACCATGAGAGGTCGCCGAGTGGACATAGAACCGGTTCGGCTGAGTCGAAGCGGGGACCGAGGCGAACCACCGCTCGAACACAGCAAACTCGTTGGCTAACTCAGTGTAAACCGGAACCAACTCGGGTTTAAACCCACTCATAACATTCTCCGGCATGTGGGCATCCATACTCTTAGCTTGCTGAACAAACCCGTTCATCGGAGCCGGGTCAAACCGGTCCACCTCCGACCCGAAAATCTGCTCGGTTATCGCCTGAATCGAGTGACCCGGGTCCTCGTCAACAAAGACGGCGTCGTTTTTGACGAATACCTTGGGGGAATCCGGGTCGGAGGCGTTGAACCGGTTGAATTCTTGACCGGTTAAACCATCGATGTCGGGCCGGGTTTGCTTGAGCCAGCCGAAAATATGGTCGAAGGAGCGGTTTTCCATGACCAAAATGACGAGGGTTTTGACCGGAGAGTTGATTTTGTGGTGGTGGTGGTGGTGGTGAGGGAAGGGGAAAGGGAAGGAGAGAGAGTGAGGAGTGAGAGTAAAGATGAGGAGAGAGAAAATGAGGAGAGAGAATGGAGTACCGGCCGCCATTTTCGCCATTTTCCGGAGACCGGAAAAGGCAAAAGCCGGTGGAGGAAGAAGAAGAGTAAAGTTATGGAAAGAGGAGAGAGAGAGAGAGTGCCGGTCGGTGTTAGGTAATCCGGTGGTATTTGGGATTTAAATAGAAAGAAAAGAGGTGGTATATGCTATAGGGATTAGAATAAGAGTTTTTTGCGAGGAACCCCTTATATATACATTTTTTGTAGAAAATCCCCTTATATAATTTTTTTTGTAGGGAACCCCCTTATAAGTTACTTTGGCCATGACCAACCCCCTTGTTCAATTTTCCGACCAATTTATGTGATTTTAGGACCGATTTGC
>BSSO01001467.1:0-23393 GCA_030267885.1 Mesembryanthemum crystallinum
CTCTTCCTCCTTCCACCACCATAATCTTTCCCCCTCCACCACCTCCAACCTCCACTTTTGCCCTTTAATTTTTTCCATTACCCCCTTAATTCTTCCCCCCATTCCAAGCGGGGCCTCAAATCAAACGAAGCTACAGATACGTAGCGATTGTACTCACCATGTAACCAATAGATGATTCCATCAAGACAAAAGCTTCCCCTAAAATGTGCACCTTGTTGGAGGGAAGCCGGCACTTGTTTACGATCCATTAGCTTCCATGACTTAGATCCAACAGTCAAAACCTCATACTTATTGTCCCACTTGGTTATTTTACCATCATTTGAGATTTCGCTGCCGATCCACCTCAGAACTGTGTACTCCTTCCGTACAGGATCAAATCCCATGCTACACCAATTATGCCTGTCTACATAACCAGTAGCAAGTTGGCTTTTTCTAGGGAGAATTATGAAATCCTTAAGTCTAAGGCTAAAAAGCAACATCGTCTGGTAATTCTTCCAAATCCAATTTTCAAAGAGACAAACAAGGTCATCATAAAAGTTGGATTTATCAAAATTCCCAGCAAAACAACCCAACATTTTTGGCAAGGGCATAGGCACAACAACCCCTTTTGTAGTGATTTTCTGCCAAGTCTTGTTGTTGTCACTGTTGTCAATATCGTCGTTGTTGAGGCGATTGGAGGGGAATTCGATGATCCAGCGACCGTGATCGGCACTATAGAAATCAGTGTCGAAACCTGGGAAACGAGAGTGGCGTGACAAGAAAGCGGTGGTGGTTGTGAAGGTATCAGACCAAAGCTTGCAAACACAATTGAATCTTGCCAAAGACTTGCCCGGCAGCCATGAAAGGATTTCCAGTTGCAACTCTTTTGGGATATGATCACTACTTGATCTTCTATCTTTTTCCATATCTTCTCTGATGATGTGATGAATGAGATCTCCACTTGTATGGTTTCTCTTTTGTCTTTCTGCAGTGCAGCTAGATTAGGGTTTTTTTTTTTTTCAATTGGATGTCCTCTAATAAAGACATTATCGTCATGTACACATACCAGCTGTCGGGTGTTCGAATCTCGCCTTGGGTATGGAGCAGCCTTAAATCCCTTGACCAACTGTCCCACCTAGGCCTCTGGTTCGATGCTCCTTCTCCGATCCTGTTGTATGTAATTGTATGGTACATGCCTTTACGCCTATCTTGAACCAAAAAATATGTAGTGATTAGTTAAACGACCCAAAATGAGAGTTTTTGAAATTTCAGGTACACAAAATGAGAATATTGAAAAGGCAGGTACCCAAATTGCAATTAGGCCTAATGTCAGGTACCCAAAATGAATATTTTCCTAATTAATAAGATTGTGTACATACAGGATGGTGTCATTCACTCTTGGAATTTTGCACATAAAAACTTTGGAATAAATAGAAAAGTTTCTATCTTGACATGCTCAATTGAAGAATAGAAACAGGGGAAAAATAGCAAGGGTGTTAGAGAAACGAACAAACAAGAAGATTTGCAAGCTATGAGATATCAATTTAGTTCAAGCTCGACTCATGTTCAATTTGGATCCAATTCATATCATACCAATAGACAATAGTATAAGCTAGAAAGTTCATCAAAATCATTGGAGTGATGTCAATTACAACGCAGGTTTTGACAATAAGCTCATCAAAAACAACTCTTACTGTAGTTATAAATCATGTTACAGGAAATGTTAAATGAGGTCTACTAATGCAAATCATCGATAAGCTTTTTCGGTGAGGCTAACACTACAGCACAGGCAGGTCAAAGAGGGGTGATACTAGTCTTGTATTGTTAAGTGCGATTCCTGCATCAGGCCTCGACGTTGAAATCTAATCTTAATCTCAGTACTGCAGTACACCTGTCCTATGGCTCTCCGCTTCATCACCTAGCGCTTGGTTGATGATATTAGGATCAAATGTAAGAGTAGGATGAGACACCCAGTTGTGAGTCTACCCTTCTAAATAATACGCTTGGCCTTATTAAGGAGAAACAGTTGTTAAGAAGTACTAGCACCCTCCTCAAATAGCCTTTGGTGGTAGAAGTAATACATGAGTAAAATTAGTCGTACTGCCAGAATTTTCAGATTGTCAAATACTGCACAGCAGGTGGAAAGTGCCCCAAAGCAAAGAAGTCAAGCAGAAACTGAAATTAACAATCACAAATTAACTAAATGTCATAACATTCATGGAAATGCAACTTATTTCAAGATTGGTAAGTAATGGTAATTATCACAGGTTGGTGGCATATTCAAGTAAAGGGCTACAAATCAACCACTCAGAAGCGACACAGGTTGAGGAACGATGGCTCTTCTCTTTATGGCCATCAAAGACGATCTTGTTAGGGGGCTTAGCCACTGAGGCGCCAAGGAACAATTTAAGTGTCCATTACTGTCGGCCTGTCAACAGTGAGATCACTGACCCAAATGTGTCTATCACCTGTACTAGGAGGATGTCTTTTAACTTCATGACATATGTAGTATTGGTAATTAATTGATTTTTTGTATAAAAATGGCATTATTCAATTTTGGAATTGTTGTTCATAAGAGCCTTAGAATATAAAGAAAAACTTCTGTTCTGACACAGTCAATTGAAGAATAAAAACAGGTTAAAGCTAGCAGGGGTGTTAAAGAAGCAAGCAGACTTACTAGCTATCTGCTATCAAGTTGGTTCAAGAATGTCTCATGTTCAACTCAGATCCGACTCATATTACGCCAATAGTGCAAGAAAGTTCATTATGATAATTGATGTTGATGTCAGCAACTCAAGTTTTTTGACAATAAGTTCATCAAAATCATTCTGAGACTGATGATCTAAAATCACTTTGCAGAACAATGCTTAATGAGGCCCACAAATGTCACCACAGATCAAAGAGGACGATACTAGCCTTGTAATAATGAGTTAAATTCCCATGTCAGGCCTTAATGTTGAAAGATAATCTTAACTCGATTACAGTACAAATTTCTTGCTCTCAGTCTCCATCACTTTTTTGACAAAATCAGAATCAAAAGTGAGAACACGCTTGTCGTCACTGTGTTAATCAGAGTCAAGCATTCTATGATTTGATCAACAAGATCATATGGGAAATCACTTGTTATTAAAAAGAAAGGGAAAAAGAAGGGACTTGCCAATGCCAAGTCTCACAAGCAGGCAGCATATTCAAGGAAAAGGCTAGAAATCGACCAATTAGAAGATTTAGCTGATTTGTTTTCTTTTCATACGGTATATGTTTCATGTTTTTCGTCAAGTAATCACTAAAAAAAATTGAAAAAGCAACATTCTCAAAGTGTATGCATAATAAAGACATACTCAAATAACTGGGAAGAGAAAACCACAAATTACAGAAAAAATTTATCATATGGCCATTTTATTTTATTTTTTATTTTTTATTTTTTTTTTTTTTTTTTTGTAAATTTGATTAGCCATCCCACATAAATCCATTATTTTGACATCCATAAACACAGTTAACAACAAATCCAAGTGGCTAACATGTCTCTTGATCCATTGATGTTGAGTTCTTCAAGGGCATGATGTTCTCAACCAGCTTTGACGGACAAAATGGTTTTCCAGGCCTCAAAATTCCTTGCGGATTATTAACTTTCAGCTCCTTGTGTTTACCAGTTGCTAACATATAGCAGTCAATAATAAGCTGGTATGGATTTTGCGAGCAACGCACCACGGACACTAGACCAAATGTAGCATACCCCACTGATGACCAACCTGACAATTCATCAATGTCAAAAGGGAACGCAATAACCTCTTTAGTCCAAACCGCCATGTCATTGTTGTCTTTCTCATTTATTAGTCTCCACAACGTAATCACATCATCATGTTCTACTCTCCGGCAATACAGTGCTGAGTTAGGAATCACAACTAGCAAAACATGTCCTCGGAGTAGGGTTAAGTATATATTAGTCTTGGGAGGCTTATATAATGCATCAGGGTAACTGATAAAATCGAACTGCTCTTGCTCGATGTTGAAAGTGAATATGGTTTCTTTAAACGATAAATTCCAATATAGGAAGCCATCATTGCACAAGTCAGGAATCCCATACCGAACTAGATTCATGCCAGGTGATATACTGATCGTCCTCCATCTATTATGGCCGAGGGTGAAAACTTCACATTGGCAATCAGGATTTGTATTTTTAGGCCTCCAAAAGTGAAGGATCTTATATACCTTATTTATGGGATCAAAACTCAAATGGCATGTCCTCCAAATGCTTGTATCAGTAGTATTTCTTACAGCTGAAAGAGGGAGCGGCAGATTTTCACGAGTGGTGAAGTTATAGACGGAGATGGTTACCTCCGGATCATGTCGATGATAAAAGCATATCAATCCATTGACGATATTTGACATCGAATTGGTGGTGTAAGGCAGAGATGGGTCGTGAATGGTCGCCCGAGTCATGGGGTCTTTCCTTGTCCAGTCGATCATCAAGAAACGACGGTCCCAACTGTCGAGGTGTCCATCGTAGTTCTGGGGAGGTTGTACAAGGATGACACCGCCCTCTCGAACGTAAGAACGGGTGAACCAGTGCTTCGAGACGGACTTGAGTCGCATAAGAGACTGGGCTGGAAGCCATGAAAGCACTTCCATCACCATATCGAGAGGCCATTGATGATGACTGCTGCCGCTTGCCATGAACCCTAGGAATGCATTGGCAACCTTTGGTAACAACACTGGTTCTGCTGTCTTTTCGCTTATGGAGGTTATGGCCTTTGTCACCTTGATAAGAGTACATTTAAATAGGGTTGCACAAATTCCGGTCCGAACCTGGCATTTGTACCGGATCGGACCAGCCCAAACCGGTACCATTTGTTGATTCGGTTCACCCAAACCGGTATCATTCGATTCGGTCCATGGTCCTTGCATTTTCAGATTTCAGTTTTCTAGTCCAGTTTTGTCCAAGATTTGAATGGGTCAGTTTTCGGTTTGGACCGATTCGGAGCGGTTACCCAATTAAATTATACTCCCTCCGACTCAAAATGTACTAGGCATTTTCCATTTTGGTACGACTCAAAATGTGCTAGGCATTTCCTTTTTTGGACTAACTTTTTCACAAAAGTCACAAGTTTACCCTTATATTCTCCCTACACCCACAATCCCCTCTCTCTCCTCCCACCCTCAAAAGTAGGGGTATTTGAGACATTGTACTCTTTTCTTAAAATTTGTGCTAAAAGTAAATGCATAGCACATTTTGAGTCGAATGGAGTAATTCTCTAATTAATTTTTTACGCAGTAAGTCTTGAGTGGATTTGGTCCATAGCATGGATCAAGACCCAGCCCATAGGTAAATAAAAATCCAGCATCTGAAAAAAATAAACAGTTGGTCTTGGGTGGAGGCCCAGCCCACAAGTAAATAAAAATCCAACATCTGAAACAAAAATACGTAAAAAATGAAATCCTTCTCCTCTGCTCTGCTTTCTCTCTCCTCTGCTCTCTCTTTCTTCTGCTTTCTTTCTTACTCTCACTCCATAACAACCAGCTTCATCTAGTCCTCCATTGTTGATCATTCACGCCATCGTGATCTTCATCTCAAAAATAAGAAGAAAATGTTTTAGGGTTAATATTACAAAGAATGAAGAGGAAATCGGTTGCTCATACTTACAAAAGGAAAAAAGTTCAAGTTGAATAACAGTCACAAACTAGAGGTAAACGTCAAATTTCTTTACTCGTCAGAGTTCTACTACCTCCGTTTCTTTTTTATCTTGTCTTTGACTTTTTCACGGTTTACGAGACGACACTTTGATCACATATAACTACATTTCTATAACTATAAAACTTATAAAAATTTGATATTTTGGAAGTGCTCGTTAAAATGAATCTAAAATATTACTTTTACTTTGTAAAACTTTATAACTTTTCATAATTTAATGGTCAAAGTTTACGATGTTTGACCAAGAAAAAGTCAAAAACAAGATAAAATTGGAATGGAGGAAGTATTGAACAATGTGAACATCTACTATGGTAGATATGTTGTGCTAGTTTCAATCCTGACATTCAAACACATCACTGATAAGTGAAGAACATAAAAAAGAGTGTTACTGTTTGATTTCTTATGCTAGTTTATAGTGAATTTCGCTTTTTATATTGGAATGTATGTAGGACTAAAATCATTGTATTAGAAGGGTAACTCATCCATATATCAAATGGGTGACTCAAATTTAAGCAGGACTTTGATCTTCTTTACCAAATGGGGTGACTCCATTTCTAAGTAAAGGGGGACTCCTCTTTATCAAGGGGTGACTCCGTTTATGCAGTGATATGGGGACTCTTCTTTACCAAATGGGGTGACTCTCTTTCTAAGTAAAAGGGGACTCCTCTTCATCAAGGTGGTGACTCTGTTTAAGTAGTGATAGGAGGCCTCTTCTATACCAAATAAATGGGGTGACAGTAGTAAAAGGGGACTCCTCTTCATCAAGGGGGTGACTCCATTTAATTATTGATAGGACTCTTCTTTACTAAATGTGGGACTCCCTTGGTAGTAAAAGGGGATTTCTCTTCATCAAGGTGATGATTCCATTTAAGTAATGATAGGAGGAATCCTCTTAATTATAGTAAAAGTAGCTCCATATCATGGACCAAGTCCATACAAGTTTTTGTATTTTTTACTCCATTATTTTTGTGTTTAATACGTTAAAATTTTTAACCTTTTCAATTATTCTTAATCTAGTAACTTCTTAATTTTGCCTAAATTTTTTGGAAAACAAATACAAAGGCCTCTACTAAGTTGTGGCCATTGAAACTTTTAGTTTACACTGTTACCTATATCATTTTGCAAGTTTGGTTGAACCCAAAAACACTTTGGGTCTAACTGACAAATATGTTTTTCTTTTTTACTTTAGTTGAAATCAAAAACAGTTTGTACCCGACCAAATTCATAGTGTTTCCACGGACACCATTTAGCGGTATCCATGGAAGAATTCTTCGAATCCTATTCACGAAGTCCTAATAGCAAGCAAATCAGGAGTTAATAACCCATATTTGAAGATTCTTCTTAAGTTGGGAACATCTCCTAATTAAGCCAACAATGCAAAGAAATTTCAGCAAATCATTTGATTTTCATACAAGAACTCTATGATAAGCTCATTGAAGCCAACCCAAGACTGCAGCGATACAAAATCATTTGATATATTATTGAGACTTCTTCATATTAGGCTGAGATGTTAAACGATCTTTGCTCGATCTCAACGCACCTGTCCTGCTCTCAGTCTTGGTCCACCAGCACAAGGATGGAGACCGAGTTGTGAGTCCGCCTTCTAAGCAACACACTCGTGACTCGTCTTCACTTTGTCAAGGGGAAGCAAGCACTCCATAGTCCCATGGGCCATGACTTGATCAACAAAATTCTGTGGTATATGATCAGCAATTAAATTCTGCACGAGAGTGAATGAGGATGACTTAGCTTAAATGTTTCTTCAAAGGTCATTGTTTATGGAATGTGAGTGGCCATACATAACTAACTTGTTAAATGTAATGTACTAAAGTAGCATGGAGTATCAATTTTCCTTTTATAATTCTTTGATGCTATGGAACTGATTGTCATTAGTTACCAATTATGATAACAATATGATACTTCAAATGCAATAACTATTCAATGTTATAAACTTCAGTAAACTTAATTTTACAGATGGTGACTATCAGCACTTGAACTCTCACAGGCTGAGCAAGTTTGCAGCCATTCAGAAAACATTTGTTGTTAGACAATAATTATACAAGTTTCTAGGGCTTATGTTTATATGCTTTGGTGTGTGTTTAGGAGAGATGAGTTTTTCAACTCCTAGCTTAAAGATTGAAAAGCTATCTTAATTACATAAATTTTCAACTTTAAGCTTCTAATGTCACCATGTAAGCTACTGTAATCAGCACGAGTATTTTTTTTTCTTTTTAAGTTTGTTTTTTTTTTTTTTTGGCTCCTTTTAATTTCCAACACAAGGTATCTATATTTACATTAAAAATACCCCAGGGAATTCAACCATAGTATACGTATGGACAATCACCTCGTGTTTATAAGGTTCCTTAATTTTAAAGGGCTATCCATTGTAGAAATTAATTTCTAATGGAACGAGTACAATACTTTGACATTTTGAATTGGTGGAAAAGAAAAAAAGAAGAGGAATTGAAAGTTTGAGGTGCAAATGTGCAATGCATTTTACATAATAGATAATTGTATTCATTCTTATCCTCCTAGGTATGCATCACAATCAAATCCCAAGCATGATGCTCTAAATATGCATTTCTTGAACTGGTTAGCTTTGACCAACACAGAAGAATGCATTTAGGCATATAAAAGTAGCTTAATCAGACAAAGTCAAACAAATAATCTAGGACACCAGCACCCAGGAATCATTTCCACTGATTGCATATCTGTATAAAATACACATATATAAGAATATCAAATAGAAATCATGTGTAATAGCACCTGTGAAATCATGTAATAGCACCTGTGAAATCATGCATTTAGTCATTTAAAAGTGGCTTAAGCAGAAAAATTCAAACAAATTTCACAGATTGCATATATTATTTGATGTGTATATATGGAAGAATGTCAAGGAGAAATCATGTAACAGCCAACTGTGAAATATTGACAGAGAAAAATGTATGTGACTAGACCTCTGTCTCTCTACAAGACTTCCCCTGAATCCCTCTCAGCACCACCCCCTGAAGGTCCGAACTCCGGCTACCTTGTAGTCCAGGATGAAGAATCCATGACACCATGCTGTTTCGGACTCTGTAAGAGTCTGGATGTCGACGACCTGCCTCTCCCATCCAATAAGCTCCTCAACTTCAATTATGATTCTGATGACGATGATGAACTCTTTGCAATTCCTGTCATTAATCATCCACTATCTGCAAATCGATACTATGCGATCAAGACACAGTGGAAGCATAAAGGGTAGGTAATGGTGTAAGCAATCACTCATGAAACGTTCAAACGAAGCTGGGCAAAATAAAAAGAATTTTCAACTTGCAAAACCTGACTCTGATTTCCTTTTTTTCCTTATCTGTTAACAGAGAAGCGTACACAAGCTCAAAGGAAGAAGAGACAGAATCATGCTGTGGAGGAAGCTATATTCGAAATGCAAAACCAAGACCCCTGGATCCTGAGGACATATATCAGCAATTTCAGTTGTCAACATCAATATCATGTACCAATAGCAACATCTTCTCAGTTAAATCTGTAGCTCCTGATGGTCATCCTCCTAGATTTCTAAGAAGATCTAACGATATTCATACATCGATAAGAACTTCCAAAGATTTCTTGCAAGATGAAGCTACTGGCCTTAGCGGGTCTCTTCGTGCTCGTCTTCCAGATTTCAACTTCACCTTGTCAAGTGGTGAAGTCTCAGAACCCGTGGTCGTGGGTAAATGGTACAGTCCCTTCATGTTCATCCAAGAAGGGAAGTTGAAGGATCAGGTTAAGAAATCGGTCTACTATGAGATCACACTTGAACAAAAGTGGGAGAGGATTTTCGTATGTGATCACACTTATGGTCAAAAAAGTAAGGTGATAGTGGATGTCGTGATTCCAACAGAGGTGGCTGCCATTGGCGGAAAGAGTGCTGTTCGTGATGGGAGGAACACAGACGGTAAGGTGGTTTGGTTTCAAACCATTAGCAGCGTCCGAGACGAACCAAGAGTTGGACTAAGTTCATTGTTGGTTGAAAGGATGATTTGGGAGCAAGAAAGATTTGGATGGGTTAGTGGAAAGGAAAAGGAAGTGAGGGTGATTAGGGAAGAGGAATGTGGAGGAATTGGCTTGTGGGCAAGATTTGGATGTTATGTGCTGGTAGAAAGATTTGTTGTGAAAAGAATGGATGGGAGCTTGGTTTTAACATATGATTTCAAGCACACTAATCAGATCAGGACCATATGGGAGTAAATCTGTAAAACAGTACATATACAGAAATCCTTAAAGTTTACTGTTGTTACGTTTTTATATTTACTGTGTCATATACTTGTAATTTCCTATGGCAAGTGAAACTATTTTCAGTAGAGCTAAAACCACCACTATCATGATTTTTCAGCTGTATATTACATGTTAAATCCAATGTCTCACTAAACCTACTTTGTTTTTTTTTTTTTTTTTTTTCCCTTGTCTGCTGTTGAAGTACTAAGCCACTCCTTAACTTTCTAATCAAGGATCTAACAGATAATCTCTCTAAAATTTCAGAGAAGCACTAAAATAATGCCTATGGTATTGTATGGGGCGGGGATTGGGGAATGTATGTTTGTCCTATGACCAACTTACACGGTGAAACAGGGCAGTTCTCTGTGTCTTTACCAGAGAGTTGCTTTAAATTTCATATGGAATGCAATATTTCAGAAACAATGACCCAAAAGTGTTAATAATATAGACAGACCAGAAACCTACCCCCCAAAAAAAGGTACCTGCTCAAGAAACCTTTATAGATCCATTGATAGAAACCTTGCCCTTGATAGAAAGCATAGCTATTCTGAGTTTCTGACCCTTGAATAATCAACAAGACAGACATCAAATGATTTTTGCTCAATGTTATTGATCAACAAATATTTAGCAATTATATTAAAATGATAGTAATTTACTAGTGTTGTGAACGAGCCAATGCACTCATGACCGGCTCCCGGACATAGGCCAAAGCTCGCTTGTTACTAAACGAGCCAAGGCACGAGCACCAATCCAACACTCATTTAATAAACGAGCAGAGCAGGAGCACAAAGATACTCAGCTCGGCTCGGCTTATTTGTTTACATCTCTAGAGCTTGGTAGCTTATATTGAATCAGTAGTGACCTGTCAAACCGGTCGACACAAACTTCATGCCATCCTCGGCAATTTTATTTCTTTCCCATAGTTTTTCTTTCCTATACTTTGTGATAGAGATATAACTTTTAAGGATATTCCTATAGGCTGCTTCGAGGAAATGACTTAACCATCTAAGTAACAATCAGATCAGCTTCTGATACATAGCCATGACCCATGACCACGTCAAGATTCCAAATGAAAATACATCACAGAGAAGGAAATTGTCTTCATCTTAACTTCCTCATGTACCTACTCTGCATTTCTTAACTGCTTAGCTTTGACTAAACACATGTACTTAGTCATTAAGAGTAGGCTTCTTCTAAAGCAGACTAAGTCGATGAAGTTATCTGAACTCTGAACAAACAAGTAGTATTACGTAACAGTTCCATATACATATATATAGAACAAGAACATGATGACCAAATCATGGGAAATTGGGAATTAGCTAACCAAGTATTTCTAAGACAAAAATGTATGTAACTCGACCCCTCTCCCTTTACAAGAAATCCCCTGATACTCTCTCAGTACCACCCATTGAAGGTCCAAATTCAGGTTACCTTGTTGTCGATGATGCAGAATCCGCACCACCATCCTGTTTTAGCTTCTCCAAGAATCAGTCTATCATCGACCTGCCTCTCCCTTCTAATAAGATCCTCAAGTTCGACTACTCTGATGCGGAAAATGAGATATTTGCGATTCCTGTCATCAATCAGCCACTTTCCAGTAATTGGTACTACTTGATCAAGGCGCGAAGGAAGCACAAAGGGTATGCATAAATCAAACTTATCTTATTTTAAGCTGGGGAAAGAAAAGGCAGAATTTCAAACTCAGAATCTCACCCAGGTTTGTATATTTTTGTTATCCTCATGTCGTTGTTCGTTTTTGTTTTGTAACAGAGAAGCATATGCATGTTCAAAGGAGGAAGACAAAGGAGTAAGCTGTGGGAGGAGCTATATAAATGATGTAAAACCAAGACCTCTGGATCCTGATGATATATATCAGCAGTTTGAGTTCAAGTTCTGCACAACGCCAACATGCACCAAAAACAGCAAAGGATTCTTAGCTAAGTCCATTGCTCCCGATGGTCATCCTCCACAATTCCTAAGGACCATATCACAACTTCAAAGATCAATTACAAATTCCAAAGATTTCATACGAGAAGCAGCTATGGGCATTGACACTACCCTTCGTGCACGCCTTCCAGACTTCAACTTCCCTTTATCCCAAAAATTCTCAGCACCTGTTTGTGTCGGCAAATGGTACTGCCCTTTCATGTTCATCCACGAGGGGAAGTTGGATGATCAAGTAACGAATTCAATCTACTACGAGATGACACTTGAACAAAGATGGGAAAGGATTTATGCACATGATAGTAGTTATGTTCAAGGGAGTAAGGTAGTGGTGGATGTTGTTGTTCCAGTGCAAGTGGTTGAAATTGCTGGGAAGGATGCTACCGAAGATGAGAGAAACTCAGACAATAAAGTGGTATGGTTTAGTACCATAGGAAGCAGCATGGGAATGGAAATAAGTGTTGGGCTGAGTTCATTAATTGTTGAAAGGGTGATTTGGGAGCAAGAAAGAGTTGGATGGGTTAATGGCAAGGCAAGGCAGGAGAGGGTGGTTAGAGAAGAGGCATATGGAGGAATTGGCTGGTGGGCAAGATTTGGGTGTTATGTGCTTGTTGAAACATTTGTTCTCAAGAGAATGGATGGAAGCCTGGTCTTCACATATGACTTTAAGCACACTCATCAAATTTACACCAAATGGGAGTAAAAAAATTGGTGTAAAGGGAACCATAAAAGGGGATGAAGACAGATTTCGGACCCAAGTTCTTGATACCATTCCAAGAACTTCAACACCTAAATTACCTACCAAAATAAATTGGAGTAAAAATGTATATTTCGGAACATTAATACTCGTTATTCTTGCCATAGCATACTAAGTCTGTAAAGAAGGTTTCTACCTTTCCCTGTTTCATGTAATTGTCAAATATACATAAATATAATGAAGAAAAAAGAGCATCCAATGCTTCTGTTCAAAAGTAAGTTGCTTAAGTTCAAATCTGAAGATGGCTTACTGATGCTAGAAAATAGATCAATTTGATCCACTCACGGCTTGTCGGACGGGCGATCTTGTTTTTAGTCTACATAAAGATGATTTATTAGTACCTAATATGAAAGAGTGGAAGACAAATAGTAAATGACAAGAAAGTGAGCGTTCTTGGGCCACAGGTTATTCCTTCACACATCAACTCAGGAATAAAAGGCTCATGCCATCCCTTGTCAGTACTCATCAGATTCTCTAGTGGGATTATCTTTGTTCTGTACTAAGCAACTACAGGACAATGAAAAGTTAATGGATGTAGAGTATCGGCTTAAGATAGTGAAAAATAACAATAGTACTCTTGACGATAATCCCGTTCCAAGCTATGTTACTGACTCGACTACATGTGTACCCAGCATGAGTACAAGTCAAGATGTCGGACTCAACCATTTTCTGAAAAATTCATATGTTTTTTCCTAATGAATTGTCAATTGTCTACATCCATGTCGAAGTGATGAGTACTTGAGATAAAATGAGGAATCCAAACAAAAAAGATAACAAGTATACAGAGTGTATGTGATGCCTAGAGAAGAAAGCATCACTATTGGAAAGCATCACTATCGGGTTTTTAAAATCCCTCCCATAACATGCAAACAACCAAGAAGAAGAAGAAAAGAGGTTCACGACTCAAAATATCCTAGAGCTTCCACACAAAGGCTATTTGCCCCTCATTTTCATTAAAGCATCTTATCCACAAGCCCAGATTGACATTTCAACTCTAAATTCCTTGAATTGGTCTTTGACCACATGGTCAGGTCAACAAAACAAAGTAATCTGAAAAAGAAGCTAGGATTGGCTAGTTTCAAACTTGTATTATCTCCATCTCTGTAGTTTTTCATCGACCTTTCATCACTCAACAAAGGGGCATTAGCTATAGGGATAACTATGTATGTCACTAGACCCCTCTCTCTGTACAAGAATTCTCCCGAGTCTCTGTCAGAGCCACCCGCAGAAGGTTTGAATTCTGGTTACCTCGTAGTTCAGGATGAAGAGTTCATGACACCATTCTGTTTCGACTTGTGCAAGATACCGAGTGACTACATAGAGGATTTGCCGCTCCCCTCAAACAAGATCCTCAAGGTTGATCACAATCTCAACTATGATTCTTATATCTTCGCAATTCCCGTCATCAATCAGCCACTTTCTGCCAATCGGTACTATGCAATCAAGGCACATAGTCATGAAGGGTAAGCGTATATAGAGCGTGTTTGGCCTAACTTGTTTAAAGCTTGAGCTTCTTCCTTACAATCTACCCCTTCCACCTCCTTCACCCTCGTTGTTTGAGCTTATAAGAAGCTAAAAACATCTGTGGGCCTAGAACCACAATCTTCAAATTGGAGCTAGTGCTTCTTGGCCTCCGAAGTGGATGTTTTTAGCTTCTTAGAAGCTCAAAATAGGGAGGTGAAGGTGAAAATGGTGGAGGGGGTAGATTGTGAGGGATAAGCTCAAGTTTTCAACAAGATAGGCCAAACACGTTTATAATCAATTACAGATCAAATCTAGTTTATGTGACAAAACTTAACTTACCTTCTGTGCTTTTTGTTTCTTGGCACTTTTTACTTGATAACAGTGAAGCATATGCTTGCTCAAAGAAGGAAGACAAAGTGGTAGGCTGCAGTGGACGCTCTACTCGAGATGCAAGATCAAGAACACTAGATCCTCAGGACATCTATCAGCAGATAGAGTTCTGCATAACTACAGGCTGCAATGACAATGCATTTGTGCTTAAATCGGTTGCTCCTGATGGCCATCCTCCGCGATTTGCTAGAAGCAGGCAACTACTGAATATCCGAACATCACGTAGAGATACCAAAGACTTCATACAAAGAGAAGCTACTGGCCTTAACTCTTCCCTTCGTGCTCGTCTTCCAGATTTCAGTTTCCCTTTATCTCGAGAGTTTTCAATGTCTGTTTGTGTAGGCAAATGGTACTGCCCTTTCATGTTCATCCATGAAGGGAAGTTGAAAGACCAAGTGAGAAAGTCGGTGTACTATAACATGCGACTTGAACAATGTTGGGAGAGGATTTTCACATGTGAAAGAGGTTATCTTCAAGGAAATAAGGTAGTGATGGATGTTGTTGTTCCAACGCAAGTGATTACTATTGGCGGAAAGGCTGCTGTCCGAGATGGGAGAAGCGCAAACAATAAGGCAGTTTGGTTCAGAGGCACACGAAGCACAGGAGAAGAAATAAGTGTTGGGTTGAGTTCACTTATATTTGAAAGAATGATTTGGGAGCAAAGTAGTTTTGGTTGGGTTAATGGGACAGAAAAGCAAGTGAGGGTAGTTAGAGAAGAGAAATATGAAGGAAATGGAGGGTGGGCAAAATTTGGGTGTTATGTGCTGGTTGAAAGATATGTTCTGCAAAGAATGGATGGAAGCTTGGTTATGACATATGATTTCAAGCACACTCATCAGATTAAAACCAAATGGGAGTAACAGTTGTACACCTTATATTTTGAGGATCTTCAGGATACTGCTTCTCTGTTCCTAGTTCTTAACCCTACCATTCCATGTCCTCAGCCTGTATCAAACCATAGACATCATGTATCATATTAACAGATGATGATATCATGTTTTATTTTTTCGAAAAATAAAAAGCGATTGTGTTTTAGATTTCTGATTCTCAACACAGTCAAGTCTGTACATAAAAATACCAAACTGATCTGTCTTTGAGGGCTGAGAGTTTCAGGCAATCAGAATTTTGTTCCTAGGCAACATGTCAATAGCTTGGTGAAACTGGCTTTTGCTCAGAATTATTTAAACATTAGAAACCGCATCAGAACATTTACACCCAAATAAAGATCCAGATCAAAATGATAAATTTCTGCCAGAAGTGCAAGATTTTTTGGATAAAGAATAAAAATGAGAATTGTAGATAGTGTCAAAAGAAATTACCAAATCCACCTAGGACCAGNAAAAAAAAAGGAACCAACCATGAAGCACTTTAACTGCCAATGCACAAGTCAAATCTTGCATCAGCTACTCAAAAACTAAATGCAGCTTGGCGACCAATTGGTGAAGTCCTGCAACCTTTCAAATTTTAATTTAACCTTCCGTTCCAATTTAAATATCTTTGTATCAGAAACAATTATCCATATTAAATCTGCAAACGTGTTTTATTTCTCCTTCAAACCTAAGTGAAAATTTTATATATGACCACTTGTTAACATGATTAGATTTTTATTTAATTGACATCCAGTGTCAAGAAAACCAGCTAAAATAATCCTTAAAATAATCACAAACCATGTTTATTGTTGACCTATGACACTAATGCAAATATAAATTATTGAAATGGTGCTGTGGTGGGATCCATGTTCTTTGAAATTTCTATGCTAAAAAGTTGATTGACCCAATTCACAACCAAGGAACAAAAAAAAAATAGAAGATATCCATTTGTTTGGGGTTCCAAGGATACAAAAATAGTATCCAAATGCAATGAAAACTTTGGTCCAGTTCAACCACCTGGTGAGAAACAGCTAGGAAACTTCTTGCATTCAAATAATACAGATTAAGGCAACTAGCTAGCTACATTTACTCTTCCCCAAATCACATGTAATATACTACTAAGATATATAATCAACAAGAACAGAGAAAATCACCAGGGAGAAAATTTTGTAGAGAGAAAATGTATACCACTAGGCCCTTGTCTCTTTACAAGAACTCCCCAGATACGATCTCGCTACCTCCAGAAGGTCCGAATTCAGGGTACTTGGTGCTCCAAGATGAAGAATCCACGCCGACCTGTTGTTTTGGATTGTGCAAGAGCCCAGCTATTGATGATCTTCCGTTTCCTCAGAACAAGCGCCTCTCTATTGAATACCATGTGCAGACAGGCAATGGTAGTAGTTATAACACCTATGATGCGGTCTACTTGATACCTGTCATCAATCAGCCACTGTCATCCAACCGGTATTATATGATCAAGGCAGATGGGAAACATAAAGGGTAAGCAGAAAACAACCTATAGAAAATTTGATGTTTCTAATTTGACCAAAAATAACACTAAATATGCTGAAACACCTGAAAAGTATTGTGTCTGTTTCATTTCTTGCTCTTTAATATCTGTTTTCTGTGTGTGATTTTGACCCTAATGACAGGGATGCGTATGCGAATTCAAAAGATGAAGATAAGGGAAGCTGTTTCTGCTTCAGGTATGTTAGAGATGTGAAACCAAAGCCTTTGGATCCTGAAGACATATATCAGCAGTTCGAGTTCTCAGCAACGGAAACATGCACCAATTGCAAAACGCTGGTAGCTAAGTCCGTCGCTCCTGACGGTTACCTTCCACGCTTCCTACGCAGAAGTGGATGGGGAATGAACGCCTCAACCCCGAAAAACTTCAACCTAGGAGAAGCTCATGGACTTAACCCCACCCTTCGTGCTCATCTTCCAGATTTCAGTTTCCCACCATCTCAAGAATGTTCAAATTCTGTGGTGGTTGGTAAGTGGTATATCCCCTTCATGTTCGTAAAAGAGGGGACGGAGAAAGATCAATTCAAAAGATCCATGTTTTATGAGATGACACTCGAGCAAAGATGGGAGCGGATTTTTGTCAGAGAGGATAGTTATAGTCAGGCCAAGGCCGTGACTATTGATGTGGTGGTTCCAACAGAAGTGGTAAGAATTGCTGGAAAGGAAGCCGTGCAAGGTGAGACAAATGATGGTAAGGGGGTGGCATGGTTCAGGACTACTGGTGGGCAAGGAGCAGAAGAACCACTGGGGCTGAGCACACTGATTGTAGACAGAATGATGTGGGAGCAAGAAAGAGCTGGATGGGTTAAAGGGAAAGAAAACCAAGTAAGGGTGGTTAAAGACGAAGAATATGGAGGAATTACAGGGTGGAGACATTTCGGCTGCTATGTTCTGGTTGAGAATTTCGTTCTGAAGAGGAATGATGGGAGCGCGGTACTGACATATGATTTCAGGCATACTCATCATCTAAGGAGCACATGGGAATGATATTTCAAAGTCCTACAGTTTGTGGAGTGCTCTAAAACTTCATCTTCATATTCTACAGTTGTGTGTCATTACTGCTTTGTAATGTTTACATTCATCTGCATAGCAACAGATTAAGTATCGATATTATTGTGCAATGTCTATGACAAAATCAAATAATTGTATCACATTGTGAGCATAAATTCAAATCATAAAAGTTTGTATATTGCGTAGTTACCTGCAAGGAGGCAAATAATGTGCCTTCTTAGAAATCGTTAACAAGAATACCTTCCAACTCAAATCTTATAGTATTTAAAGACATACAGATCACCACTACAGACTGTCAAGTTCATTCTATTAACGACCAAGGTAAGTTATTGACTATTGAGTTTAGCTAAAAAAATCTGATTTCATAGTTGAATAGGTGTGGATCTGATAGATGATCCAAGAGACCCTCATCCATCAGATTAGAGCCAACTTTGGAAGCCAAATGCCCATTGAATTCAATCTGTTAGCACCTGGAAGCAAATGAAAACTTCTGAAATAAATGAAATTTACTTTGGATATCCCATTAGCCATGAAAGGGGGAAACATGGGACCCCCAAACTAGGGAAAATCAGGGAATTAAGAATGGAATGCATAAAAGACTTAGCTTCTAGCTAGTTTCAAGGTAACACTCCTCACTGAGTGAAGTGCTATATCTGGAACAGAGGAAGCATTCAAGCAAATAAGTACTCATCGACAAGTATTAAGCACAGGTGAGAATTCAGCCCATTTTAAAGGGGTTTTCCTGTATTTTGTCTAATTGGAAGTGTCCAAACCATATTAAACCCATTTGTCTCAGGTTAAACATGGGAACGTATCTTGACTGAAATAAGAAGACTAAGCAACAGAGTGTTAAAATTCTATAAAGTTTTTTTCACTGCCACTACCCAGCAATGGATGAGTCATTGTCATGAACAAACTGTAAGTATGTAACAAGCATGTAAGGAGCAAGATCATTGAACTCATTTTGTATTTCATTTGCTGGTTTGGGATTAACAGAAAGGATGACAACAATAGTGCTCTTTAACTACAGTTGTTCCCCTGTTCATTTAATTACTCTTTTGGAGATAGATATAAAGTTTAGCTGACTAACAGTCCTATATGAACAACTTTCTCCAGGGTATTTACAAAAGATGAATGTCTTCTCTGATAAGGACAATGTGTCCCACAGCGATTTTTTTGTATTAATAGAAGTGGAAGAGCGGAAAGTAGGAGGACAAGGAACCCCCAAAAGAAAACTAATTACAAATCACCCCAATGATGTTGGATGTCAGTGAGGGTGATCCTCTTAAAAGTAACCGCCGCTTTGACCCACAAAGAAGCCATACGCACAACGCGGCCCCAAACAAAGTCTACTGGCCTAGAAGTCCCTGTGAAGATACGCGAATTGCATTCAAGCAAAAGACACCACAGAAGTGTGAAAAAGGCGCATCTCCACAGCAACTTGTGCTCCTTACCTTGCCCCAATCCAACATAACGAATCTACAAGAGGTGTACAATATCAACAAGGCTAAAAAACACTCCCCCTCGACCCCCAGAAGCCGGTGCCAAAGTGGCCTCGCAAAATCACAATGCGGAAACAGGTGTGAGGACGTCTCTCCATCTCGATGGCAAATAACACACTAATCATGAGAGAGAAAGCCCACCTAGGTCGGCGCCTCTGCAACACATCATGGGTATTGATTCTGTCTAGTACCAAGGTCTAAACAAAGGCACGCACTTTTAGGGGAACCTTAGACTTCCAAATATATGTGGCTAAAGGGAAGAAGGGATATTGCGGTGGTAGGCTAAGATGGTGAAGAAAGGACTTGGAAGAGAAGTCCCCAGAGGAAACCCAACCCACCCAACCTATGGTCCCTGATAAGAAAGGGTTTCAAAAGCAGACCATATGATGTTAGCTTAGCTCCTTATGCAGAGCACTATTACCAATGTACACTTAACTAGAGCTTGGAAAGTTAAACCCACTTGTGTCCAATACTTGTATCATCAAAGATAAAAAGGAATGAAGATGAGTTTGAAGGACTATGAGGTGCCTATGTGATATCTAGGTGATAAACAGTTAATGTGTTTCTACATTCTGGTTTTTTGGACCTCGCCAAAAACGAACAAGAGGGACGCAGAATTAACGATGATGACTTTGGAGATTCATCGAAGAGACCTCGTAAATGCATGCAGTCAAGTAGTCAACTATTCAACTGACTGTAAACACACAGAGAGAGAACCTTTGACAACATACAGCATGCCTGGTTAATCATATAAATTATGCTAACCGTAGCAGCACCTTATTCTACAAAAGTAACATATCAGAAAGTCGGAAACTTGTAGGTAAAGAAGCTTGGAGGGATTAAAATGTATGCCACCAATTACTCTCATCACAAGAAAGCTGCTCAAACTGGCTTTTCTTGTTGGTCAGCATGAATCCTTTCCAAGTTAACGACCTACAATTAATTCTAGGAAAAATTTCAAAAAGGGTACCTAAGGGTGCCTAACGTTTACCTATTTCCATTTAGGGTACCCAACCTTTGAATTAATTCCCATTTAGGGTCTGATTGTTGACGACGTTAAAAGCTCTGTTGGAATCGTGAGTTAGAGTTTTATTCATGATTTTGACACTCGTATCAAGATTTGGTTGGAAATTTGCCTAAAAAACTTCTGCAATCCATGGAGCCGAAACACTTGGGTTCTTGTATAATCTTGTTCAATCTTGATCTGAAAAGTTATGCAATTAGCAATTAATGAAACATAGACCTTCTATGGACATTTTTAAGTCTCTATTTACTCATTTTATGGATTATTTCAACCTCTTACAAGTAGCCGAATATCTATCTTCAAACTCCCCTTTTTCTTATGCAAACCCCTCTTGGATCACATATTCTCTCAAAACTCTTATAATTTCTAACATAGTTTTTCATGGCGTAAGCCAAATGGACCCTAAATATGAATTAATTCAAAAGGTTGGGTACCCTAAATAGGAATAGGTAAACGTCGGGCACCCTTTTTATTATTACCCCAAATGTCAGGTACCCTTTTTAAAATTTTTCCTTAATTCTAAGATCTAAGAGATACATCACCATGATTCCCAAATACAAGTAGAAGGGTCGAATCAGCATAAATGTGAGAATGTGTTGTTAGAGATTAGTTAATTAGTTATCAAATTGTTACAACCTAATAACATAACAAATGACTAGGTATAACCAATCACAAGATGTACGTCCTAAGCTCATCATCAGAACATATATAACGGGGACTTCTTCCACGGCCACCGCCTACGAGTCCAAAGCAATAGAAATTGTTTGACAAAATGTACTTGTAATTTCGCAAATGCAATATGTCCCTGCGGTTACTAACATCATCATACCGAAGCTTCAAATAACTACCCCACGCCCGATATATATACCATCATCTACAAAGGTCGGAATCGTGCTTTGGAGGCTGATGAACTTGTAACGAAGGCAAGAAGGCGAACTTTATTTTCCTTTTTCTTTTGAACTTTATTCTCTTTCATATAACCATCTCCTTTTTCAATCAATTTTACCAAAACCTTAGTTCCCCAAGTATTAAACTTTTGCTAAAATTGTAACAGCACAATCCTCAAATCTCAAAGAAAACAAGTAATTGATTAAACAACAGTTGAAAATTTCAGGAGATTAAGAAATGAACATCAGTGAACTAAATCAAAATTCGGGCAAAACAAAAAGAAAAAAAAAAGTGTAAATATAAATTTACCTTCTCTCTATAGGGTTGATGCCAAAGAAAATCGATTGTGTTTGCAATGTTAATCGATGGCGCTAAAGACGGAAGTTTATACTGAGGGGATTGAAAAGTATATAAAGGTGTCGTCGAGTAGAGTGTCGACCATCTGGGAATTTGCTGGACTCTGGCGAGGCGACCTTTGGAGTCAGCTCTGCTCGCCCATGGAAAGGATTGCAGACGTTTCACTTTTTTTTTTCTTTTTTTTTTTTTATATATTTGAGTTGTCTTTTCTCGATTTTTTTTTTTTTTTTTTTTCCGATATAGGGTTGGATTCAAGAGTGATTCTAGAATTGGATTGGGATGGAAAATATTTCTCAGCATGATATTTAATTTAGGTTCAGGACACTAGTTACAGACCGCTTAATTATTTTTTTTAAGCTTATTCAGTTATAACTCACATAAAATATCATATTATGTAATGGGCAAATAAAAAATAGTACTGGTGATTTAAAATTGGTATTTACCATCAAAAATACTAGTATCACCTTTTTCTCATCCAAAAGAGTAATTTTCACTCCACCCCCTAAACTTTTCACAAATGTCACGCAGGATCACTACTTTTCGAAATTGTTAGTTCACCCCTTTAAAGTATTGGGGTGGACTGATAATTGCTAATATTTTTTATTATAACCTCATTAAACATGCATTTTATTTTAATTTCTTCTAAATTAATCATTTTTCTTAGAATTTTCATATCTGATATATTCAAGATTTTTAACCAATAGTATATTTTCATGAATTTTCTTGCCATATTTTAAACTTTGGCATTGATGTACAAAATTAAAATATTCAATTTAATATAGCACCAAATCTCAAGTACCCAAAATAATAAAATTACTTTGCAAGTTTTAATTAATAATAATAAATATTACATATTTAGGTGTACTCTATGGTTGATATCAACACATTTTCATTTTTTCTGTCTATGTTTGGAACCTTAAACAAATAAAAATTATTATAATAATGGATATCTATATGTCTTGCATAATCTCACTTCAGTGCTCAAAGTTTCATAAATAAATAAAATAAAAACAATTCAAGTCGGTTTTCTTAATTGACTATAATAAAGATATTAGTAAACTTTTGACTAAAAGAAGACGATTCAAGTCGTTCATTTTTAATGTTTACAAAATATGAAAAAAGTTAAGAAAAAATATCGTATGTTAAAATATTAACATACATAAAAAAAAAATGAAAAACTGTGCAAAAAGTAACTTTAGAATGAAGGGAACAATTGCATAAAATATCTTTACAAACTGAAAAAATAATTATATGAGTATATAAAGACAAAAAATGACTTATGTTTATGTAATATATAATAGCATATTTTTTAATTCATGTTATCTATGTAATATATAAAGTGAGAGGGGTGTTTTGGCTGTCTAAATTTCAGTAGCTAGGCAAAACTACCCTTTCTATTACCCACAAGTTAATTGAATATTAAGGATATATTTGTAACTTTGCCAATAGCCTTTACCCCACTACATTGAATAACTGTCCATCCCACGTGGCAAGATAAAAGATCAAAAAAAAAAAAAGAAAAATAGAAATAGAACCCATGAGGCCATCCACCCAGCCACAAGCCTACAAGCCACAACTAACCCCTCTCTCTCCTAATGGTACTTTTATTTTTTTTTATTTTTTTTTTATTTTTTTGGTTTCCATTATGTTATGTGTAGTTCTTATTTTTAGTTAATACTTATGCTTGCTAATCATTTACTTTACTTTGTACATATTTTCAAGTGACTGGAATTTTGAG
>BSSO01001468.1:0-23389 GCA_030267885.1 Mesembryanthemum crystallinum
GGGGTATTTTTTAAATACCCATCTGGCATTTTGGCCGCTGCCATATCTAAAGTTGTGTAGCTAGTAACTATATGATAAATATGGAGTGTAAGTGATCTCGCTGAGAGCAAGTGAAATTAAAATTAAGGTTTAATAATGCATGAATATATGTGATTAATTATTAGGATATTTGTATAGCTGTATACTGCTGTATATTGGTCATATTATTCCGCATATATTTAGGAGATAATATAGGAAATACTTTAGGTAGTTGTTTCCATATACTAGCTGCTGTATTCACGTTATATAAGCTTTTTCACCCTAATGAATGAAGGTCAAGCCTTTTCCTTCTACTGCTTATCATGGTATCAGAGCCTACCTTAAGGTAATTATTCTAAATTCCTAAAACACAATTACAGAGACTTCAATTTCTGTTTTACGGACAATACATACGGTGAACGATGATGATCAAGGAAAGGGGAAGAACATTAGGAGAAAAATTAATGACCCTGCATCTCCTTACTTTTTCCCCAACAATGACATTTCTGGTGTGAACATATGTGGGATTTTACTTAAGGGTGAATCGAATTATCGAGAGTGGGATACTGCTCTGAAGAATGCCTTACAAGCTAAATGAAAGATGGGATTTTTGGATGGGACTTCGACACCACCTAACGATGGTGAAGATTTGGAGGATTGGCTTATCGTCAATTCTATGTTGGTCGGATGGATCATGATGTCTGTGGAGCCAAATCTATGCTCCAATTTAGGTTATATGGACAACGCTAAAGACCATTGGGATGACATTAGGGAGCGCTTTGCTACTCCTAATGTCTTGCGTGTACACGAGTTGAAGGAGGCAATCAGCACCTGCAAGCAAGCAGGACAGAGTATCGCATCATACTATGATCGCCTCAAGGTGTTGTGGGATGAATATGCTAGCTATCGGATCATGCCTCAGTGTAAGTGCACGAAGTGTACTTGTGATTTAATGAAGCAATTCTTAGATGCGGTCGAGGTCGAGAAAACACATGAGTTTCTGTTGGGGTTAGATGATGCTTTGTATGGGCATTTGCGTACCAATATCCTTAGTTCGGACACCTTACCTCCTCTAAATAGGGTGTATTAGATGGTGTCAAAGGAGGAGAAACACAAGAATTCACACGCACCAAGGAGGAACGGGGTGATGCCATGGCATTTGCTGTACCCAAAGGTTGAGACAGAGACAGACATCTTGCGCAACATGCTGCTGATCGGGCCAAACTCCTTTGCACTCACTGTAATGAAATGGGGCACAAGGTAAGCACTTGCTTTCAACTCAGCTGATATTTCTCCAATGGAAGAGGCCGTGGGCGTGGAACAGGACGCGGCAGTAGCAGCTCCACTGGTCGCGGACGAGGCACACACGGCGCAATGGCCAACATGGCTGGCGTTGGGGATAGCTTGGGGACGTTTGGCTCGATGTAGTTGGGAGAAAGTGATAAAGCCCAGATGCCATCTCTCACTAATGAACAGTGGCAGTCACTTATTGCCATGATTGTTAACAGTAAGCCATCTTCAACCACCGAGAAACTAACGGGTAAGACGATTCAATTTGATTGGTTAATTGACATCGGGGCATCATAACACATGACAGGGGATCGAAGTCGATTTTGTGATCTTTTAGAAATTGCTAAATCTCCAGTTGGTTTACCGAACGGGGAACAAGAATTTGCTACTCATGAGGGCACGGAGGTTGTGGATGAAAATTTGCGACTTGATCATGTGTTGTTTGTCCCTTCGTTGGAATGTCATTTAATTTTAGTGGCTCGTTTAATTGATGATTTAGGGTGTCATATCTCGTTTACTTATAAGTTGTGTGTGATACAGGACCGCACTTTGAGGACGCTGATTGGAGCAGGAAAACGGTGTGGTGGGGTCTATTACTACAGTGGTGTGAGTTCTGTTCAAGCACATCATGTGTCAACAATAGACTCCTCAGATTTATGGCATTTGCAGTTGGGACATCCGTCATCTAAAATTGTTCGTTTGCTTCCTTTTGTGTCTGGTAGTAGTCATACTCCCTGATTCACTCAATCAATCATCCTTTCATGATCATCATCCTAACTTGATCAATATCATGATTAATTTATTACACATGCAATCATGATCACTTTATCTTTCATCCATTTTAATCATAAATTCCTCTTTAACATTCATTCCAATTTCATTTAACTATCAAATATTATTCAATAAATTATTAATAAGTAAACTAGCATAAATTTAACTATGGATCCAGTTGTATTAAAACTCATACCATTCGGCCATCAAGGAAAAATTACCAAAATACCCTTTAATTAAACTCATTTGTCAAGTTAATAAATACCATAAAACTCTTCCTAACTCTCGATTTTTTAAAAGAATTATTAAGTTAGACATTGTAAAAATTAACATCCATTAGTTTATACTAGTATTAGACTAAGATTCAAGTTAAATCATCTTCTAATATACATGGATACACACAGCCAAGCTAGATAAATTAGTTAACCATTTCTAATCCAACATTTAGACATCATTATTCATGGCCACTTAGGTTATTTAGATTCTAATAATTTTGTTTGAACTCTAGTTTAACTCATGGACATTCCAACATCATCCTATCATGCATTTAACCTAATTAATTTCACATATAACTCCTCATATGTCACGGTTCACACACAAATACTCTCTACACTCAATGTCTCAATCATTAAAGCATTAAGTAGCTTAGATCATATCATACGTACCTAGTACTTCATTTAATGTTCATGCATGTAAAGATCAAAGGCATTCAATCATCAATTCTTCATCACATCACAAGGCATTAAGGGGAGAACTCAAGATTAAACCATCAAGCTTGCAATCAAAGTCAATCAAGGCAAAATTAACACATGCATGGCAAGATCCATTACTTAAACACAAGATCAAAGCTTAAAATTAACATGCATTACAAGATCATAGCTGTAACACCCCAACCTCCTACACAATCTGCTGGTGCTACTAGGAACTACTTTCCTAGTTGAGGACTGACCCTGCAGACCACCACAAGTCTTTCCAGCATGCTTTATTCTCACTCGCATGCTCGTGAGAAACTTCCCACAATGTCACCCATCCCAAATACTACTCTAAGCCAAGCACGCTTAACTGTGAAGTTTCTAATGAATGAGCTCCCTGAAAAAAAGATGCACCTTGGTGATATGAATAGTACCAAGCTTTACTGAACCATGAAAACCTTTGGGTATTGCACTCACCCTCACTCAACGAAAACGTCCTCATTGCGCATGGGCACACATCTAGCCCAAAATCCACCCCTGCTAGGCAACTAACCAAGCAACCTAGCCCACAGGCTCAGCATGCGGTCGCAGGGTTGATCTGATACCAATTGTAACAGTCTAACCCAACTACTGTTGCAACACAACCCACGACGGTGGGAAGTCCCCCAATGGGCGCCCATAGAAGGGGTCACTTAAGCCCAAATGGGAAGTCCTTATTGTTTAAGTTGAAGGGTGGAACCACTTACAAACCATTCACAATCCACATGTTACTCCGATGTGGGATTGGGGTGTTACACCACAGCACTTTGTAATAGACTCAAACAAGCTATTGACTTAGGATTTACTAACATATTTATTGAAGGAGATAATAAAATTGTTTTGTAGGCTATACAAGGATCATGTCATATTCCATGAAGTATCTTCCATCTTTTTTTGGATATTCGAATCTGCTTCAATGAACATCATCGTATTACATTTGCCACGTCTTTTGGGAAGCCAATCAAGCAGCAAACTGGACGGCTAAGTAAGGAATTTCAATTTCGCATAGTTTCTTTTGGACCAACAATCTTAATGAAGAGTTTAGAAATATTACTTTATGATGCGATATAAATTACCCTCGAGAGGAGGATCTTCTACTCGCTTTTTTCTTACATATAAAGGAAAAAAAACAAGCGATTAGCACCGAGAGGACAAAAGGTGGTATGAGTCAGTGAGAATGGTGGAGACGTTTGGAACGTATTTAATGCTGAGCCCTAATCAACCAAATGAGTTGCGGTCGCAGACGACTCGCAAACCTTATCCGAGTACAAATCGTTATTTTCGGGCTTCTCTTTCGCCGCAATTTGAATTATTCTCCTTACGTAAATGGGCTTTCCTAAATTGTATTTACGATGAGTATTTGCGATGACAATTCTGATTACAACTGATTATTGGAAGGAAGAAATGGGTTTTAGTGCACAAAGGTTGGAGAGAAGTTTTAGAGGAAATGAAACGTGTTATGATTCTATTAATAGGTGATGATGTGGACGATAGTTTGGGTAGATGTTTTTTTGGTGACTCTAATTTGGGTATTAAGTTATTTAGCATCGTACTTCGGGAACTCACTTGCCAACTGAAGCTCAATCTTTTTCTTTTGTTTTTATTTTTTCCCTACAAATTATTGCCTACACAGTAAACTGCTCTATAACTGTGACTTCATTATTTACCACTTGCAACTTAATTGTAAAACACTTGTAACAACTTCATTCTTATATAACCTTAAATTCATTATAATAGTAATAACGTTGCACGTGTTTTACAATGAAGTTGCAGGTGGTAAATGATGAAGTTGCAGTTGTTGGGCAGTCTACAAGTGTAGACAAATAGCCACTCCCAGGTATAGGCAATAATAATTGTTTTTTCCCTTTCTTTTATAGTTTTCTTTCCTTATATGGAAGTAAAGCTATATAGTAGTATATGAAAAGAAGATGCACCTTGGTGGTATGAGTCGTACCATCAAACCCATTTAAACTTTGCTCAACCATAAAATCTTTGGGGTATTACAATCTATCGTCATTGTCTAAATTTTACTAGCCAATAAATCTAAAAGTACTAATATTACCCAATTTACAGTCAACAAAAAACATCTACCCAAACTACCGTCCACATCAGCACCTATAAATGGAGTCATAACTCCAGGAGAAACACCACAAAATTCCATTTCTTTTCCTCTAAAACTTCTCTACCCTATTGTGCACTAAAATTTATTTCTTCATTCCAGTAATGGTTTGTGATTGGAATTGGCATTAGAAATACTCACCGTAAACATAATCTAGGAAAGCCTAGTTGGGATAAGGAGGATTATTCAATTTGAGACGAAAGAGAAACCCAAAAACAGGGCTTAACCTATTTGGTTGATGAAGGCAAAACAGGGCTTAACCTATTTGGTTGATGAAGGCTCTGCCCTAAATCCAATTCAAACATCTCGACCATTCTCACTTACCCCTATCTATTTATTATCCTTTCAGTTCTAATCAACTCCGGAGCTGACCACTGGGTTGCGATAGTAGGGACAATACCACATGTGCTCCGACCTCATTAGGAAGGAAATTCACACTAAGTTGGCAGTAAAACACACACAAGACCAGATTAATTTTCTCCAGGACGACTCCACTTTCAGTACGTTAAGCGGAGAGATGATCATGAAAGCATACGAAACTCGCTCTCTGATTACAGAAAACCACTGAAGATCTCTCTAAATCTGCAATCAAATCGCATTCTCTTTCATTTTGCGCTTAATTATAAATCCATAATCGGTTAAATTCAACTCAATCCTTGGCTATTGGATCGCAAGATCACAGAACCCTAGAACTCTCTCGTGTTCGCAGATCCCGAATCATCAATGGAGGTTCCGCAAGGTGGAGGGGAGAGAGAGAATTCGAGTTCATCTGCTGCTGCTTCTCCAGTTCCCGTCGTTGCTAATTTCTGGAAAGGTAAATTCAATTGTTTCAGCAATCTTAGCTGCAATTTTGTTTGAGTGCAACTATACATTTGTAAGATGTTTGATTGGAAAAATTTACTCTTTTGTGGTATGAAATGGGGGTTATGAGTCCTTTGTTGAAGTAATTGTTGCGAGTAACATGTGCATTTTCTCTGTTTGCAGAATTTGATTTGGAGAAGGAGAGGAGTTTATTGGATGAACAAGGGCTTCGGATAGCGGAAAACCAGGAGAACAGCCAGAAGAACAGGCGTAAACTTGCCGAGAGCACTCGAGGTCTGTCAATGTTGTGGGAATTTATATTATTTGAGAAAAGAAGTATCTATTTGAGAGAAGGGCACTCTTTTATATAATGATTTAGAATTGATTTCGTTGCAATCCAATATTATGGGGTATTTTTGCTTTTTGGGTTGGGGGGTTAAGTAGGGGTTTGAAGTTAGCTTCTGAATTGATAGACAGTTATAATGCTCATTAGTACATGGTAGTTTAATCATTGCATCCAAGTAAACACCACGGTGAGGCTTATATTTGCAGCATTGGATCAAGGTAATGCCACAATTTAACGGTTGTTTGTGTTGTCTGTGGACAGATTTCAAGAAAGCTTCACCCGAGGATAAATTGAGTTTGTTCAATTCGTTGCTCAAAGGATATCAGGAGGAAGTTGACAACCTTACCAAAAGAGCAAAATTTGGTGAAAATGCATTTCTCAATATATATCAGAAACTATACGAGGCTCCAGATCCTTACCCAGCTCTTGCCTCAATTTCTGTGAGTACTTATTGTTTAACTGGAAAATTTTACAAAAGCGGTGGCCACTGAAACTTTTAATATACACCGTTAGATTTAAGTGAACTAATCTTATGCGATTATTTTATCTTATCAATTATAAGTTTGGTTGAAACCAAAAACACTTTGGGTCCAACCAAAGTGACGATTATGAGTTTTTTGACTTTGGTTGCAACCAAAAGCAGTTTGGTTTCGACCAAATCAATAATGTTTCCATGGCCACCATTTAGCAGTGGCCGTGGAAGAATTACCCTTGTTTAACTTAGTTCTTTTGGTCAGAATTAAGTCTATTCACTGAAAATATTAGATTCTCCTTGTTTCTAAAGTTTAGATGTTAAGTGATGGACCATTAGCTAGAAGAATATAGTCCTCAAATCCAACATGTCTAAGACTCTTAAAGCCCATATATTGTTGCTGTTGGACCCTGGCATGGTTCATCAATATACTATTTCCCTGATGCTGATTTTGTTTTGGTAAATATCACTCCCAAAACGTATCAAGCAAGTGTTCTGGTCAGCTTTGATGAGCAAGTACTGAAGTGTATGCCAACTTTGAAGCACCACATGCTTGTGTGTGGATTCAAGTGTAGCTTTAACCCTGTAATTGCACATTGGAGTCTACTGGCTAGATTGGAAACACATTGGTTGATGTTTACTTCACAGCAAATAAGACGGTGATGTCAATTTGGTGGACATTTATTGAGTACATCATAACCTGCTGAAAAGTTGCTCAGGAGCATCTTTTTGTAAGACATTGATAATCTACAGGTTCTAGATGCCTTATGCTAATGCCTGATAAACTGTAATCTTATTTTCGAAAAGCTATGATATAGCCTGCATGAGCAGTATTAGCACTAAGCATCTTTATTGAGAGTGCCTGTGGTTGTCTATTTAGATCAGAGTATACTGTGGGTCTATGAAGATGCATGTCTTTCTAAGTTGATAATTGCTCTATAACAAAAGCATCGAAAAACTGGAAATTTAAGAGACACCAAATGTAGACAAGTAGTTTAGATTCCGTTGAAAGGACTCTTTACTAAATGACTTTAGATTTTCGTATCGAAGCACATATCTTGTTTCCGCTCTTCCTTTTTTTTTTCATTTCATTTTCAAACATCTGAGAGTTAGCAGAGCTGGATCTCTATATTGTCTTATCTCTGACAAAATTCTTATGTGGTGAACTCACATTTGCAGCGTAATAAGGAATTAGGATATGATCTTTTTTGTTTCCGTGAGACTGTACATCTTCACATCCTCCTATTCTACCAAAGGTTGGGTATTACTGTTATTGCTTGAAGTTTGAGATTACAGCAATTGGCAAATCACTTGCTAAACTACGTTACTCCGACTTTTTATTTTACCTCGCGGACCCGTGTCGGACACTCGACACTCTGACATGGGTATGGAGTCCATACCCAACACTCCAGTTGTCGATCGGATACTTTCGTTACTGTAAACAACATATTGGTAGAGTAGAAGGATAAAAAGTGAGGGAGAAAGGGCAGAAAGTTATGTGAGATATGCTCACAAGCAGGCTTGAACATCTAGATTGTCTACATAAAATCTATGACACACTTATTTGGAACAATGTAGTATGATAAACACATAAATACATCTTTTATAATTTGGCTCATGCTTCATTATTGCCGTATCTCTGTTTGGCTGACCCGTGTCCAAATTAAGTGTCCTTTTGTCCAAAATTTTGAGCCATGGCGAGTCAGACACTTGTTAAGAGATAAAATGATCCGTACTCTTGTCCTCTTAGGAGGCTGTAATTATAAGTTTCATGTAATACATACTCCCTCCGTACTTTTCAAATGTTTAAAAACCACCAAAAATTAAGTACCTCTCAAATGTTTACAAACCAAATTTTACACACACTCCTCTCCATAATACCCCTCCACTATCTACTTTAAACAATAAAAACTTCAACTATTATCAATCAACTTCAAAATAAAATAATTTTTTATTCCCTTCTTTTTCTCTCTCTACCCACCATCAACCATTCTTTTGAATTTCTTAATTTAAAATCTCTCTCTCAACCCACAGTAAAATATCATTGTCAAACACTCCTCTCTCATTGTAAATTTGTTAAACTATTAGGGGCATTATTGGAACAAAGCCACCCTCTTTTGTTGTCTTAATTTTCATGCCCAAATGGTTTGTAAACGTTTGAAAAGTACGAAGGGAGTATTTTTTTTCTTATAAAAAATAAAATAAAATAATAATAGGATGTGGTTGGTAAGGCAAAGAACCCATGTAAAATTTTTCCAACATTTTTGGTGTGACAACTGGCTGCAATGTCGGTGAATGCTATATAGCTTAACGTACATGCTTATTCATTTTTTCACTAACACGTAGCTGCACACAGGAGCAAGAAATGAAGATTTCTGAACTAGAGTCTGAGAACCGGAAGATGAAAGTGGAGCTTGAGGAGTTCCGAGCTGAAGCAGCACATTTGAAAAATCAACAAGCAACAATAAGGAGACTTGAAGAACGCAATCGCCAATTAGAACAACAGGTGACATTGCCGAGAATGTTTGACTAATTCTTGTTCACTTTGTGTTGTTTTATATCCTATACTATTCAGCTGTGGACTTGATGTCTTATACCATAGGAAACCATGCCTTATTGCACTTTGGGGATTAGTCGTCATGGGCTGTTTGTCACGTTTCTGCTTTATGTAGCGTTCTATCCTTCACAAAATTGTAGGACCCAAAGAAGAAGTGGGTATCTTAACTACTCATATTAATGAAACAACTTGAATTGATGAAGATGATGTTACTATTATGATTGGACGAGCTCTGGTAGTTACTTTGTATAGAAAAGGTATTTGAAAAGCAGTTAATTTCAAAATTGTAACAACTTCAAATGTTGGAGACTATGTTACTATGATGTCTCAAATGTTATAGAACTGACAATTATTGTATATACTCTGTGATTCTTGTTCACCCTTTAAGTTTCTGAAATCTTGAGCAAACCTATAATAATGATGCTTTTTTTTTTTCCCCCCTCCTGTTCTTTGTGAAAGTTTAGATGGAAGAAAAAGTTAAAGAAATAGTGGAGATGAAGCAGCGCAGTTTGGCAGAGGAGAACCAGAAGACATTGGACGTGTTAAAAGAACGGTATTTAGTTCACATGAAGTTAGGGTGTATAGTTTGCTTGTCCGTTCAAATCATATAACTACTTCACTTATACGCATAATCGGTGTTTGTGAGGGTGCCTTTTTTTTTACATGCCTGGCATATCATATCCCTATTTGATTGCTCCCATGTTATTATCTTGAACCAACTTAATTCTAATACCAGTGGCATACCCAAAAAGTTAAAATGGGGGTGCAATATATAGAAGAAAATTTGATGACATTATACAATAATAAATTAAGGTGATAAGATTGTGCATCGTTCCTTTTTTTATCTTATTTTATTTATTATTATTATTTTTTTATTTTGATAACATGTGTATCTGAGCTTTGCACAACTAATCTCATGGGCCCCGAAGTTAACGGTTAGGAAAACCTCCAATGGCCCTAAGGGGACTCAAACTAGGGATCTCTGGAATAGATTTAGAGTTCTTACTAGTTGAGCTATCCTCTTAGGGTTAAGATCATGCATTGTAAGATAAAGTCAATTGCGAAATAATATCAATTAAAGCAAATATCAACTCGTCATACAAAAAACATTTAGGGAACCAAAAACAATTGAACACATTAAATAAATACCATTACCCTCCCCCATGTTTGTCCACTGGCAAGAGCTCTAAGATGTGTTCTAGAGGTCCTTAGTTCAAGCCCTCTTGCGGATGCTAGAGGATCTGGTCATTAACTTAATCGGGCAAATGCTAGATACTCATGTTATTGAAAAAAAGGTAGGGGGAAAAAAAACAGCTAAGCCCATTAAACAATTACCATCAAGCACCCAAATACCTTTGTGGGTCATTGAATTTCAAGGTGAGGAAGTGAAGATGAGTAGTAATATGAGTTTGACAAAAACAGGTCTTACATAAAATATTTCACATGAGAATATCTAAATACAATATCCAAATTGTATAAATACAACATTGTTAATGGAAAATGACTACTCTACCCTTGTTTTTAATTTTGAACCTTCCCCTTCCACGTTCCCCTCTCTCTGTTCAATATTTTCTCCAAATAGAAGCTACCAAATTGTTGAAGCCAAATCAAGCTAAGTTGGTGCCAATCAAACAAACTATCAGAAAGTTGAGTGTTCTTATTTGATTTTAAAATTTTCAGCCACACACCCCTCCTCCAAAAAAGGCTTACGTCAAATTTCGCCTGAAACCTTCGCCAAATTGGATCACAAATGAAATCATTTTTAAAATAAATTTTTGACAAATGCAAAAAAAGAAAATGAAAAAAAGAAGAAGAAAAGGCTAGAACAAAGTAATCTTTACCCAAACTAGATGAAGGTTTCCCAAGCTTCGGTCAAACTTAGCAACGGTGTGGGGAACCTTTTCCCATTGTGGGTGCATGTCTGGAAAACCTTCGCCCATTTGGGGTGCATGTCTGGGAACTGGGCANTTGAACTATATATAATTTGTAAATTTTATTATTTGTGTAAATCATACACGATAAATTGTCTGGGATCTTTTATGGGATTTCCAATCCTGTTGAGTTTGTTTGGGATAGAGTAGTGTACTTGGCTTCTTTATGGGCCAAAGCAGGTGCTGGTGTTAAGGGCGTGCCGCTTACAGTCATTCAACGTCATTGGGGCAACTTGTAACTAGCTTTACTTTGAGGACATCATGTCTTCCTAGTCTGTAATAATTACTTAATTCTTTAATATAAATTTTTTTCTTATAAAAATAAATAAATATATGATAAATTGTCAACATAATTTAAAAATCAAACATTCAAGGGCCGAAAATTAACACTAAATAATATGTGGGTCTTCGTCTGACAATACATTGTTCAGTAACTGAAAACTAGTTACGTGGATGATTCAAAGAGGACACAGTTCAATTAGAGTGGGGAGTGGTGAGAGGTGGGCGGGTGCCAAAATAGAACATGGGTAGAGTAGTCATTCTACTATTAAAATTGTATGTTTGTATATGTACAATTTGGGTGTTGTACTTGGCACCTTTATAAGATGGATGCTTTTCAAGTTCAAATATGATGCATATAACTGTCCAACATTATTATGACTATTAGATTTGTGACTTCTTGTATGATGCAGAGAGGAATCACTGCAAGATCAATTGCGCCAAGCTAAAGATAGTGTTTCAACTATGCAAAAGTTGCATGAACTTGCACAGAGCCAATTATTTGAGCTTCGTGCTCAATCAGGTGCTTTCATACCTCTTAACTTCAGAATATGTGATTTTAGTGGTCGAGTAAAATAACTGTACTGCCTGGATTTTTCCTTGGAGAATAAGTTGGATAAGCAGACACTATACTTGATTACTTTACTATATACTCCCTCCGTCCTTTTCAAATGTTGTCAAACCTCCCAAAAATAAGTCCCTCTCAAATGTTTCCAAACCATATTATTCCCTCTTACTTCTCTATAATACCCCTCCACTATAAACCAAATACTATTAAAAATTCAGCAATCAACCCACTATCCTATTAAAACTCATTTCTTAATTAATCCCCTCACCCTTTCTCTGTCTTTGCAAATATTTATCTCTCTCCACTCCCAATATTAAACTCTTATACATCAAAGGGCAAAATTGGAAAATCAACCCTTCTTTTTCTTTCTTAATTTTTGTGCAAATGGTTTGACAACATTTGAGAGGGACGGAGGGAGTATAAAATTTATCACTTTATGGAATTGTGTGGCAGCATTTATTCCTGTTTTTTTTTTTTTTTTTTTTTTTTTTTTTTTTGGCTCTCTCAACTGAAGAATATAATTTCTTAACAAGTGAATAATATACCAGTAAGTGGAAATCCTTGTAATATGATACGATTTTGGGCAGGATAGTCTTTTCCTTCCTGTTGATCTTTACTGAAAAGAAACTATTGGCAAACACATAAAGTGTCACTACGTACACAATTTTATCTACACATCAACTCAGCAAGTAGAGCTTGATTCTTGAAATTCTAGAACCGTGCTCATATTAAATCTAAGAAACATTATACTCATCAAATCTTTTTGGAGACTATCTTTCTTTTTCTTTCCAGAACCTATAAGCTTCTCTTGAGGCAATCTTTGTAATGTTCTTGCTAACACCTAAGCTTGGACTAAATATGCTGAGAGTTTGGATATGCTATAAGAGATGGTCATTGGTCTGGGGTCACAGCGCAAGTGCACCAGATGCAAACAATGGAGATAAATCCTTATTATGAGGCTTTTCTGTGCTCCACCTTTTTGGTGCTAATTCTGCTAAGAAGTGGAATTGGAGAAATAAGCTTTTGTGTGCATAGTGAATTTATAAGTACCTAAAGAATTAGGCCAATGAATAGCAGTGAGGTATTTTTAAATGGCTTTACATGAAGTTATACATTTTGTAACTGGCATCTCGATCTTCCTATCTTAGGAGAAATAAATGATTTCATGTACATGAGTGCACTAAAGCTTATCTAACTCCCCCGCCATCTACACGTGTTTAAAATCAAGTTTGAGAAGAGACATCATCAAATTGAGAAATGAAAATTGATGCATGGTAGAGGAAAATTCTACAAGCAAGGACAAGATTTAATTATTATTTTTTAATTTTTTTTAATGGTAAAAAGTGTAAAAATTACAAGCTAAGAGGACAATGAGACCTCAAAAGAATATATTACAAAATTCTCTACATTTCAAGTGAACCCAAAACGGCTGAACATTAGTGAGGGTTAGGGACTTAGGACTAAGTCCCTGCAACTTTAGCCCATAAATTCGGTCCACAGAAAACCAAAAGGCTTGCATGACCCGCAAAAGAGACGAGAGTTACGTTTCAACTAGAGGCACCAACGGGTAGCGAATAAAGCATACTTCCACAACACTTGTCGTCCTCCAAACCCAATATACCAAGTCAGCAAATGCTGAATCAAAATGAGAGGACAAGCAAAACACTCTCCTCTAATGCCAGTAAGCCTCTCCCAAAAAGTTCGAGCAAATTCATGATGCAAAAACAAATGAAGACACGTCTCACTATCACGATAGCGTAATACACATATCTGGAATATGGGTAGATAACCCATGCAGGTCTCCTCCGTTGCACCATATCATCAATGTTTGTNTTGCTCTTTTTTCACTTTAATTGTTGGGTAGAACAGTTTGGGTGCAACAGTTCACTTAGGTAGAATATAAGCAATGAACGAATGTAAAGCGAGAGTGACACACCGATTTAGTGTGGAAAACCCCTAACCTCATAGGAGTAAAAATTTACAATACCATAGGGATTTTTTCACTACTACGTCTTTGATTAAGAAGAGCCTATTACTCGATTATAAAGTAATCTACCCTAGATCTAACTCTAGACCTAGCACCCCAATGTGCTAAGTGCTAACTCTAACTTGCTGCGACCCCTTCAAGTAACTCTACTCGAAGCTAAGAGCAGTAACAATGTTTTCAGAATAAAAAGAATTATACTTGTAATCCTAATTGTGCCAATTATGCAATGATAGAAGACAACCAAAACGCTTTGGAAGGAATAGTTCAGTACCACAGATATGCCAGTGAATGGGTGCTAAAACGTGTTAGCTACGGAGATGATAGATCTCAGTAATTATGGACGTTTTTCTCTTTGAAAGGCTCTAGGAATGTGATATGATACTTGCCCATATTTATAGGCGAGTAGGATATCTTTTTCCAAGTCAAAGATTTCCCCAAAATATATCTAGGTACGTATTAGTTATTTACGTACACTAGAACTCTAAAAGATTGTTCTCCAACTCAGTACTCTTTCATCTTCATTATTAATACAATTTTTACTTTATCGGGAAAAAAAAATCTAAAAGGTTGTTGCCAAGAAGCTTCAATTATTAGGGAAAATATAATGAGATAAAATCAGAATTTTCTCCAACTTACCTCTGTTAATAAACCGCCCAAGAATAGATAATATATTGTGATCATAAAAAATTCACAATATCTTATTTTTCCATAATATTGGGAAAATAGGACTCTAATCACAATATAATTATCTCAAAATCTCAAGACTGATTTTATCTCAAATATACTTGACCATTATCTCATAATATTCTCCAGAAGATTACCCAAGGATAATATTCTATAAACACGTCCAGCTATTGCAATCGGGTGCAATAAGGTTACCTGGAACTGTCCACCGAGCTACACATCTGAGCTCATCATTATCATACCCTTAAGGTTCCTTACTTAAGCACACTTAACTAACTTCTAGGCTAAACATAGTAAGCACTTACAAAGAGTCTAAGATACATAAACAAGGCACAACTTCAAAGACTCATTGCTCCACTTGATCTTCAAGAACGCTCCAAGGTTCAATCATCAAACAAACTGATAAGCCAAGACCTCAAAGAAATACACACACTTGCAAACACATTATCACTAATGAATAAGCTTACTTGTTTGTTAATCATCAAAAGCAGAACCCAACACTGTTCACCTTGCCCAAAGCCAATGTTCAAACTAAAGCATGCACCTTGTGAGGAACTTTAGACTTCCAAATGAACTTTGCAAGTGGAAGGTAGGATGCATAGGCGGAAGACTAAAATGAAAAAGGAAGGATTTGCGGGAGAAGATCTTTGAAGATTCTCCTATCCATTCCAGCAACAATGCTGCCAGAATAGAAAGCAACGGTAGGTGCATCATTGAAGGTAGACAATCTGAGGATACATGGAGGAAAACGATGAATCCCCTTTCTAGACATCCTCCCAGAACCCCATCCAATTTCCCAATTTCTTACCAAAGGATAGATGAGAGAGGATACTTGAGGCATGAATGCGGGCATGGAACATAAGAGCCAGTAAGAGGGTCCCACCCATTCTGTTGAAAACTGTATTACTCCTGATAACTCGGGGCCATAGAGACTTGCGTTCCAGAGGAAAGCGCCACAACACTTACGAGCGAGATCTTCTTGACTCAAGCTCTTCTTAACTTAGCCGACTCAAGTGAGCTTGAGCCTTTAGTTGGTGTTCGTAAAGCTGTTGAAGCTGGCTAGTTAATACTCCCTCCGTTCACTTTTAAAGGTTACAGTTACTGTTGGCACAAGAATTTAGGAGAGGAAAAAAAGGGGGTAAAACTACTATAATCCCCTCAAGCACAATATCTACCATTCTCTTTCTTCCATTCTCTGCCAATTGAAAGCTTCTTCTCAAACCCACTCTGAAAATTACTGCCGCCTCCCCCCATTTGTTAATTTTGACATAAAAAAAGGGGAAGAAAAAAGGAAACCTCTGCGCTCACTCAGCTTCCAATTGTTACAATGAAACTTCAAGCTTTCGAAAAATTGAAGCTTTGCTTTAAGCTTCAATCTTTGCCCCTTTTCCTCTTTCTCTCTCTCATGACAGTGAACGATGAAGGATAATGCTTCTCCTGCAAGTTCCAACAACAATGGAGGGTAATGGAAGAATGAAGGTGAAATTAATAATGGTGTTTTGGTGGAAATGGTGATTTGGTGGCTTTGGGTTTTGTAGAGGAGAGAGAAGCAAAAGGTGAACTTAGAAATTGTGATATGGTGGCTATGTGTATCCGGCAGTAGAGATAAAGGGAGGAGAGAGATTTTACTCATTTTAGTGACCCATCAATTATAGATTGTATGACCTGTATTTTTTTTTTACTTGTCAATTTTTATCCATGGAATTCTTGTTTATGCCAGACGTTTGAGAAGGAAAAAAAAACAGAGAATCCTCTGATTAACTTGTGTTTTCAGATTCAAAGGAACCACAATGGAAGCTGACAACTGAGAGGAGAGTGAAGGGGAGGTGAGAGAGGCGGTGGGATGAGGGAGTGGGTGAGGGTGAGGGAAGGAGAAAGTTGTTGACTTGGGGTGGAATTAGGGATGGGTAGATTGGTAATTTGTTGGAATTTTTTTTGCTAAAATAGGTAGTGTAACCTTCAATAGTGAACGAACTAAAACGGAATTTGTAACCTTCAAAAGTGAACGGAGGGAGTAGTTTAAGACTCTGAATTTTTGAGCTTGGCTTGTTTAAACCTTGTTTGTTAGATGAGCCAAGCTTGTGGATACTCTATGTTCATGTTCGAGCTGTTGGATAAGTATCTCATTGGTCAAACCTCTACCTAAAACCCTCCCCAGCCATTGATAATTTACCATTACATGTCATGCTCGTTTTCTTTCTCTTTGCTACTCCTGAATCTATGATAGATGTTTAGCGTCAGTGTGGTATTTTACTGCTTTATTTGAATATCAGATGAAGAGAGAGCTGCAAAGCAATCAGAACTTACTCTTTTGATGGATGAAGTTGAACGGGCTCAAAGTCGGCTTCTAAGTTTGGAGAGAGAAAAGGTGATTTATCTTTCTTGTATTAGTTGAGAATACTTTAATTTCTAAATCCCTATCAATTTTGAATATTTCTGAAAGTGTTTATAGAGTTTGATGAAGAATTATGAAATTTCAGAGAGGGGTTTTCCATTTTCATTATCATTATCCTTGCCCATCACGAGGCTTCTTCCCTCAGCGGGGTGAATACTGATTAGGGTTTGGGGGGGGGGGGGAGTCAGATGTATGCAGCCTTGCACCTTCAGTTATGGAGTGGCTGTTTTTGGTAGACCTATGATTGACAATGTGATTACTGTTTATACTTTATCTTCCCTTTTTGCCATTTCAGGGACATCTGCGTTCTCAGCTACAGTCTGCAAATGAAGATGGTGAAGATAAGAAAAGGTGAACCCTCTGCCATCAGTTTGTATCTTGAAAATTTTCCTTTTGAGAATAGTGTTAAGCTTTAAAAAAAATCACTCTGCCACTGGGTTTAAAGCATATTTTATTTTATTTTACTTGATTTCTTTTTTTTTTTTTTTTTCAACTTGCATCTTTGATCTTGTTTAGGAATACTCATCTTAGTAAATGGTTAAAATATGTTTAGGCCGTGACATTGCGGCAAGTATACTTCTATTTCTTGTATGGGACTATTTGACTATTGGGCATTTCTGATCATTACCTTTCTCATCTTCGTGAAGAAACAAAACATATTAATAATGAAGTTACAAGAATATGAGACCATATATATCAAATAACTAGTTTCTTGTATTTCTCATGGAAGTGTGGAAGTGCCATCCAAGTGCTATCCTGAAATTATGAGTATCACGAGGACAACAGTGGTTTCAATTAATTGTATCTCATGTTTTCTTGTACAACATTGTATTTTGTCCATGAGCTCAGTTTCTGAGTATTTTTCCTTGTCAAAAACATTTATTGATGTGGAGTTATTGAGTGCTTTTGTATGTGCCTTGTGATTACTTATATGAGAGATAATGCTTTTGTTTTACTATTAGATTCCCTGTTTTTCAGTGATACAATGGATTCGAGTAGCATTCTTGAGAACTCTTTGAGCGCAAAGGAGAAGATTATCTCTGAACTGAATATGGAACTTCATAAAGTCGAGAGTACCTTATCAAATGCAAGGGAGCAGCATATTAATGAAATCAAAAAATTGAATGCACTCCTTATTGAAAAGGTACTTCTGAAACAATATTGTGTCATTTAGACATATATTTTGTTTTGAATGTTCTGCAAAATTGTAATTTATTCACTAGCCTTTTCTACAAGTTATTTATTTGTTTATTTATTCTTCAACTATTTCACAAATTTTCCCTGGTTGTGAGGATATGAGCACCATCACTGTTCCATGCATGCCTTTGTTAATGTTGAATTGTTTTGACTGTCAGTTAATAATGGGCAAACTTCTTGAGGTTGATAGTGTTCCATGCATAGCTGCATCCAAAATATTGATGGACAGCGAGGTGGCTGAAATGACCATTCTAAATGGCTGAAAAATGTGTGGGCTCCAGGAGCGGAGCCTTTCCTTTCTAGAATTTAGAGTAAGGGTTAGTTTTACTTCCTTGAATATGCCTTGCGTTTTTGAAATAGTAACAAAGTTTTTGATATGTTAGTGATCGTTCTGCGTTTCAAATAGTGAAGTCGCACCAATGGAGGAACTTCAAGTTCGTTTTGTTGCATGATAGTGTAGGGCACTGGTGGGCGCAGGGGACTGCTTCGCTTAGAGAGGTGACAGTGTCGGACGAGCGTATGTATTGTGGCTTTTGTTATGTTCTTTTGCTCCAGGTTAGAATTAATGCTTTTTCGCATTATATCCTATTGAAGAAGCAATTTGGGTAGTGCATAGTCATGTCCATTAGAGTCTGAACTCTGAAAGGGGGTCAAGAGGAAGGGGTGATCTGATCTGTTTGAAGCACTTCAGCGTGTGGATCCTCAGCTGCCAGTCATGGTAATCCCAGCCTACGATGTCGGCATTGCAAAATCACTTGATATCTTATGGTCGATGGTGATCCGTGAGGGCGAGACTTCACCATTGGAGAAGAAGACTCGAACAGATGGTGGTGGAATTGGTTTTGTTAGGTCGAGATTTATTGGAGAGGATTAAACTCAGATAATTTCTAGGTGGGTGAGTAGTGGATGAACTCTATATTTCTTGGAAATGGTAACACCAGAGTCCAATTAGAGCTATCTGACCTGTTATTCTTAGTGGTGCCAGGGCCGAGAGATTAGGAGCAATTGCCTTTCATGTTGTGCGGTAGCCTCTAGACCCAGCACTGTCCACACATGCACTGGGCTAGGCCATTACCCAGGCCCATTCTGGGGCTGGTCTTGCTGAACCTGTATTGTTTCAACGTTTATTGGTTCCTTTCTGTAATATTTGGCCGATTTTCAGGTTAGGTCAAGCTAGGCTGGGTAGTTGGACGACCTGGCCACGACCCAATACAGCATACAGCTCCGAAGCACGGAAACGGCTTCCAGGCCCTTCGTTCCGGAAACGGAAACGGGCTGGAAACGTTGAGAAACGGCGTGAAACGTTTCTGATTTAGATGGAAAATGCCGGGTGGTCGGGAAACGCTAGCGCATAAAAAAGAAACGGGTGGGAAACGCGTTGTTAAGAAAATCTTAAATTCTGATTTTTCCCCAATTTACCCAAAACCTTAATCCACGACTGGCGAGATCTGATGCCGGTGGCGACGAACTCCATCGCAGCGCTGCTTTCTCCTTCTCTCACCGGCGATTTCTCTTCTCCACCGATCTATTCTCCTCCTCCGGCGAGATCTGCTCTTCTACTCCAGCTTCTTCTTGCGAGATCTGTCTTCTTCTCTCTCTTTTCTTTTCTTCTCTCTTCTCTCTCTTTTCTTTTCTTCTCTCTTCTCTCTTCTTTTCTTCTTCTCTGTCCTTTTCTTGCGAGGATTACTAACTACTAAAGTGACTGCCTTTACTGACTTACCTTTTTATTTACTTTTTTTAATTTATTATTTTGGGATATTACTCTTTGTGTGCTATTTGTTTAATAACTCCATTATTATCATGTTCACTAAAGTTTTCTTGATTTTAAAATTATGGTGTTTATTTTAATTGCCAAATTATTTCCTATTTTTTTCTTTTTTATTTTTTTTTCCTATTTTTTATGTTTGAATTTTTTTATTTTTTATTTTTGCCGTTTCCCCGTTTCCTACTTTCTGGAGAATTGGCATTTCCCACTTCCCTGTTTCCCGTTTCCGTGCTACGTAGGCATACAGACAAAATTTTTGGCCGGACTGGGTACTTGTGGAGCAGCCCTCTAGGATTTGCCACCTCTAGTAGCCTCCCATCTTGTGGCATCTCTCTTTAAGTGAATGGGCAATGTGTCTGCCTGGGCACAATTTTGGAACATCTCTGCATCAATATTTAAACATGTTGGCTTTGGGAAGGTTCAGGAGTTGAAGATCTTCTAGAGGATTTTATATTATTATTATTATTTTTATTTATTTTTGTGTTCTATGCATAACAGCGACTGAAAAATCTTATGAAGCATACTAATAAAGTACTTTTTGGGATCACGTGGTTTTCTTGCTTTTATTATAGAATCACGCCGCTGGACATTTTCCAGGTCTATCTTTGTTTTGTGTACAGTGTTGTTTGGGTCAATGTTGTGATATATCAGTACTTTTTCAAGGACTATGAGTCATCTAAAGCTGCTTGTTGACTTTCTTTTTTCAAATTAAATTTTTTCTTTTTTGCTATGAAATCCTTGGCTTTTGACTGTTATCTGTCTCAACTTTTTTTTTTTTTTTTTTTTTTTTTTTTTTTTTTTTTAATTTTGTGTTTGCAGGAAAGTACTCTTGAGGAGCTGCGAAAAGAGTTGCATGCTCGGCCAACTGCGAAGTTAGTTGATGATTTGCGTAAAAAAGTTAAAATTTTGCAGGTTGTTACAACTCAAACTTATCCTGATGCATTTTATGTATTAAATAAAGTATTGATTCTGAGCATTGAACTATTTTAAATTTGCACAGATTTTCGACTTTCTTGCAATTGGTAAACACATCAACCTTAAGATTTCAAAAAACCTATCTTGTGTAACTTACTTTCATGCTATTATAATTGCTATGGCATTACCTCTTAGTAGTTACTAAACTGTTTGGAGTTTGGACTAAAATATTTGCATAAATGGTGTAGATCTATTCTTTATTTGTTACATTTATATAATTAAAAAAGCAATAATGAATAAAAAGCCAGTAGTTCATATAATATAGAGGGTGAATGTTGAATTTTCTAATGGAGAATACGTAGGGTGTGCTTAATAAGTCTAGATTGTTATTTGCTGGAAATTGCTTTTGCTGAAATTTAATCATTACTGCTGAATTTTGCTGAGTTGTGTGATGGTTGCCTGAACATTGCTGAAGTTTTCTGATATACTAGATATCCCGTGCTACGCATGGGCTATTTTATATTGCATGATTAAGTAATAACAGTTGAAGTATTCACATTTAAATTCAAGCACGCTTAAATTATGGAATAGACATAGTTAAATAATAAAGAGAGGAAAAAAAAAAAAAAGAAGAGATAAAAACATATGATGATTAGATATAATCATATATGGTTCTATTGTGTGTGTTCCTAACTAAAATGTTAATGATTTGGTATTGATTTTATTGCTTGAAGATACTAAAATAGAGAGTAATTTTTGCATTTCAATAAACACCAAAAGATGGTCGATCATTATTAAGCATTTTTTCCATTCCCCAAATGATATTTCTGATTGATTCATGTATTAACTCCTAATATATTTTTCAAGTTGCATTATATGAACTCTTAGATTACTTTGAATTAATTATCCATAACTTCTAACATAACTTTTGAGTTGCATATTATGAAAAAACTAACTTTTAGATTGCTTTAAACTAATGATGCATAATTAAGTGTACACTAATGCTAAATTAAATATTGCAATAATCAAGTAGATTAATGTGCTTATGTGGATGATGAGTGGACACATATGTGCCATGCCCACGCCAACTGGACATCCACGTGTCATCCCCACACGTGTAGTAATGAGATGGTTGTTGAACTTTGCTGAAGTCTTCTACTTTTTGTTGAACTTTGCTAATCTTCTGACTGCTATAAAGTTTGTTGGTTGCTAGTTTGTACTGTAATTCAGCAAAAACAAGACATTAAACACACCCTTATCCACATAAAATTGCGGCACCCTAGAGAATCTTATTTTAAAATTGAAAGTTGAGATTTAACAATATTCAAAAAAGATAAAGTACATCCTTCATTTGTTTTGAAGATTGAAGTAGGAATGGGAAACCATAACACATTAATAGACTAAATATAATGCCCAGTGGATCATGTCCCCTATAATCTCTTCCTCTGACAATTTGAAAGTTGTTCACAGTGGGAGTCTGTCAAGGGAGCTTGAAGTTCTTGACAAGTGATTTCCTAATATTGATCACCTCTGTTGCACGCAAATGGACACGGACACTGTGAAGCGCCAATTCCAAAATTAGAGGACATGGGACACGGCGGAGAAATGACGATTAAACAATATTATAAATTTTCATTTCATAGATGATCATTTAAAGAGTATTCTGTTTTCAATTAATAAAATACCTTTTCATTTAACTCAAATATATGAACTGAAAGAGACTTAAACCATCTTGAAGATGTCTACAAAACCATACAACAATAAAGTTTAAATGTCTTACTAGCTACAAACCACATCAATAAATCAAAATCCACAAATCTGTGAATCACATTCACACAAAGCATGCTCTTATCGACAGGAAAAAGAAAATAAAAAAAAAGTTCACAAGGAAATTCACACATGCTCGTTCAACAAATCAGTGAATCACTTGGGTCAGAATTCCAAATTCCAAAATCAAATTCAGAACTTCACAGTTCACAAGACATGAAAATAAAAAGGAGGTAAAAGGACTGTCACTTAGGTCAGAGAAGAGTGACGGAAAAGAGAGTGGGAAAATGGGTGAGAAAGCTTAGTCAAAGCTACAAAGCTCCAGCGGTGACAAAAGTCTTANCCCCCCAATGGGGTTGAGCTGCCTTCTGATGTTTGTTGATGCTCCTTGATGAGAGAGAGGACGCAACAACGGTTGGAAGAGGGGGGTGGAGGGGGAGAGGGAGAGGCTGCTGCTCCTGGTGTCGGCGCTCTTGCTGTTGTCATCGGCGTGGAGAGAGAGTGTGTGTGTGTGGGACAATTATTATTGGCTACACCTAAGAGTAGCTAATTAGCTACACCCAAAGGTGCCCAACAACTGTAACTTTATTTTTTACCACCTGCAACTTCATTATAAAACAGCTTTAACAACTTCATTCATATATTGTAAAATGTTATAGATGAATGAAGTTGTTACAAGAATTTTATCATGAAGTTGTAGGTGGTAAATAATGAGGTTGTAGTTCTTCGACAGTCCCGAGTGTAGCTAATTCAGGGTGTAGCTAATAATTTGCGTGGGTGGGAGGGGGGAGAGAGA